>WJXA01000504.1:0-55609 GCA_014282245.1 Rhododendron simsii | reverse complement strand
GTCTTATCTACAAAACCCATCCCAACAATTACATTTTCCTTATGCATTACACCCTCTGTCCACTACACATATAACCTTCCAATTCACAAAAAATTAAGCCTAAACAATTTAACTAACTTATCTGAACTTCAAATGTCAGTGACAAGTCTTCAACAAAGTTCCAGTCATCGGCCGATTCGTATCGACTTTTGGAATCTCCGTTACCGAAGTTTACCGATAAAACCGGTCAATGGGATGCCGAATTGACCAATACAAGACTGATTGACTCACCAACACAATCACGTTCGACGATACCTACACAATTTGCAACCCTAATTATTAAAGTGTTACGAATATCATATCAGAAAATGCTACAAGCATCGACACAAACACGTATAGACTCAGACCAGATGCATTTAGAACTATTGGATGCACGTGAATCCCGTAGATTAGGTGCAAAATCCACACATATCAAGAAACAAACACTAAACCACATCATAGGACCTACCTTGGCCTCATATTGGATCCTCCACCACCCACATTATTACCCTTCCCACGCCGCCTATCCCCATCGGATAACCCGAACCGTACACCTGTCCCTGATGCTGCTGCTGTCCCATCATCATCATCCCTCCACCCTGCATCCCTCCATACACCATCCCCCCATTGAACCCCTCACCTCCACCTCCTCCACTCCCACCACCACCATCCCTTTCCCCCTGCCGCCCACCACTGCCACCGCCAACCGCCGTCTTCTCCCCCTCCATCTCCCTATACTTCCCCAAGTATACCTTGAGCGGCTCCACGTACTCCTCAAACCCTAACGTCGTCATGGCCCACAATAAATCGTCACCGTTGATCGTCTTCCGCTTCTCACGCTGGCACTTATCCGAGGCCTCCCCCGTGACAAAGCTTATGAACTCCGACACGCACTCCTGGACCGTCTCCTTCGCGTCCTTGGATATCTTCGCGTTGGCCGGCAGCGCCTTCTTCATTATCCGGCTCACGTTTGCGATAGGCAGGAACCTGTCCTGCTCCCGCTGAGATAGGTCGCCGCCGCCGGTGTTGTGGCCGCCCGACTCGTTGTCCGAATCCGCCATTTGGGACTGTTAACCGATCAGTAGGTGGTACTACTAACGTGGCAGTGGAATTGATACCTAAGATTAGTCAAGGTGCGCTAAACTGGCCCGGACACCGAGTCAACAGATGGTTGTACAAGATAACAAGATCAAAATTTAACTTTAAATGTGTCAGATATCACCAAACAAGTAATAATTGTGGAGAAAATGTATCGAGGATTGTGTGGAGAGGGAGTGGTTAGTTTTAGAGACTCAAAGCGAACACGGACAATGTTTTTGACGCGGCTTGAAGAAAAGAAAAAAAAATTTTGATTGGGACTTGAGACTCTGTTTGGAAAAGGCGGAGGAATTTCACTGCACCGATCAACCACACCAGCGAGTTGGACTTTCAGGGGTGGTAATTTTGGCGGGAACGTTGAGATTTCGTAGCCGAATTGGGTTTCCTGCTTCACTGCGCTAATCGAGAAAACCGACAATTCACGGCAGGATTGATCATGAGAAATTAATGGATGTGCGCATAAGTTGACCAGTGAGCGAAATCAGCAATTCGGAGTTCCTAGAGGTTGTTAATTGAGAATTTTGGCGGGAAAGCAAGTAAACTTTCAGTGAAAACTGGGGGGAAATTTGGGGTTTTTTCTACCGCAATCAATTATGGAATTGCTGGAGCGAGGAAAATTGGTGGGGAAACCAGGAAGTTTTCCGCCGGAATTCGGAGGGGAGAGAGAGAGAGAGAGAGGGGGGGAGGGGGGAAGGGGGAGGGGGAGTGCAGGATCCGTTGGATCGATGCTCTAATATCGAATCCGGTGTGACACGTGGAGATTTAGTGGCCGTTCAATTTGGCGATAAGCTATGGTTGCGTGGCATTGGCTGGGACGTCGGATGAGGATGTGGGGTCGCAGCATATTGATGGTTCGAGAGGCCGGCACGTGGTGGGGAAGGATTTTTATTGGGTGCCTAGTGCTGCACGCAGTAGTTTTTCTTCTGCCGGCTGGTGCGTCCACCACCGAAAGTTAAAAAAATGTTTTTTGAAAATTATTGTTGAAATAGAAAAATGGGAAATGGCTTTCCTAAAGTCACTATGCATTGGAGCAGGATCCTCTCCGGTCCCTTAAAGGAAATGAACGTTGGTCAATATCGGATCCTTCCTGTGTTCGAATTGATGACCAAGACCATTAATAGTTTAGACCTCGTCAAGAAAATTTATGTTAATCGAATATCGCTTAATGTTATTTCGAAACACATTTAACTTGTTGAAAATGAGTTTTTATTCAGTGTTGTACTAATTTCTAAACCTATTCTTCTTCAGATAAATGTTTTTCGAAACTAAATTAAATGATGTCAGATTAACATGAATTTTAGCGTGCTTAATGTCCTCTACGAGGTCTAAAATATAAACGGTTATGATCATTAAAAAAAGGGGAAGGGCCCGAAAAGGGTCTGGATATGATTGTCCAGCCCCTTTAAGGGTAAGGAACTGGAGAGGATTCTGTTCCAAATGTATTTTAAATTATACTATTTGAGACAAAAACGTATACTATAAATATTGTTTCTCATGATAAATTTGTTGCATCATTTTAATGCTGCCAATAACTGCATTTATAAACTATATTTTGAATATAATTTTATGTGACATCAACGCGTTTGTTGAATGGATGTCACATATTAAAACTCTTGCGGATTAAAAAAAAATAAAAACCCTCCAAGGTGTACTGATGACATAAGATGGTATCTAAACATGATCCTCAACGCTGATAAAAAATGATCATCAACTGTTTGGTTTGAATTTTGAGGGAGATTTTGAGAGTAATAAATGGAGAAAGATAAATAACGAAAATTTATTGAAAACCATACCCAAAAGTTTTGAGATCCCAAAACGAACAAGACTCACTTTAGGCATTAGTATAGTTAAAAGTATTGTAATATTTTGAAATACAAAATTTGTTACTATGATGAATTTTACTATTCTAATATTTGTTGATAAATCTATGTGCGGCAATCAATTATGAAAGCAGTTGACATTTGGAAGTGGATGGGTCAAGAGGGAAGACCCACACCCCAGTCCCACATTCAGAACTGCCAAAAGGACATCGAATGGAAGTTAAGAGAATTTTCCTCCTAAAGCTTCATAAAGCCACCTTTTCCTCTCCAGAAGGGAAAGGCCAATAACCAATACCAAATTCTCCTGTATACCACAACCCTTTCCTAGAATCTAGATATACACCCCCAATCACACCCCTCCCAGTTGCATGGGCATCACATGTATAATTGTGGGACTCACAGCCACATAAGTGAGTGGACAAAGGGATGTTGTAGGCCGAATTGCCCTACAGGATTATAGGGCCTGTAGGGCAGCTGATTTGGCCGTTCGTTTTGACAATATACAGCTCGGATCAATAGGAGTTCGGATTAACTCCGAGCCGTCGGCATAAAAATTGACGGCCAGATTGGCCACCCTACAGACCGGTAATGCGGGCTGCACTACAAGATTTTCAAATTCTATGTGAAATGGGTATGGTTAGAGGTGCGGTTGGTGGGTGTGATATGTATCACTACTCCTGTCCTAATTATTTTGTCTTCTGTTTACATTCACAACAAAATAGGTTTTCATGTGATAATCCTTTATGTGATTTATGATGTTCATCACGGACTCATTAGACGATATGAGTTGCCCATTTTATAGACTTCAATGTGTAAATCATCCAAGTAAAAAATTACATTAATCGAATAACAATGAAGATTTTAATCAAATTGCATATTTTAACAATATCAGATACATATGATTCGTTCAAATAGATACCGCTGTTTATATACAGATGAGTTATAAAGTATGTACTATCAAATGAATGGTTTGAATTATGAAATTGAATTATTATGGGTATCATTTAACGTGATGCGAAATATCATCACCGTAGAATTTTAATTCCACATTCACACTTTGTTTCTAAAAGAGATAGAGTCAAATTAAGATAGAAGGCAAAAGAGACTAATGAGAGGACTGACCCTTAAAAAGTCATTTTGAAATCAACTTTGCTGCCAGTTTACAATCGGCCACTACCTGCCATGCAAATTTTTAAGTAGCAACTTGGGACGAAAATGTACTCCTATTGGTTTCCAAGTTCTTAAATTAAATGGGGCAGGGATCTTGAATATCTCTCAATTCTCAAATGCTTAAGCTGACTCAACATGTCCTTCCAAAAAAATAAGAGAGAGGCTGACCGCAAAATCCAACACTTATTTTAGTAGTTGCTCCCTGTTGCACTGACAAAATCTAAAAGGATTCGATACGATTTAGGAGCGTAACTTTTTTGATTTTGCGTATACGGTCACAATCCGATATACAATATCGCAACACATCGTAAAAAGGATTGGAAAATTCTGTAGTGCAAGGTCCTGCAAGGCATCCTGTAGGGCGCATACGGGTCATCGATCGTGACAATGAATAAGTTGGATATAATCCGAGCTTCTAAAAATCCTAACCGTCCATTATTTGGATGAAAATCCGAGCGGTCCATGGTCGAGATGGATCTGGCCGCACTTCACGTATAGTGCAGGGGATGCACTACAGTACCCCTGGGTCCTCATAAAAAACCCTCCGTAGTCTATCAAAGACAAGCTGTGGCGGCCACAGCAGTTCAATTGCGTTAAGAACAGATAAACAAACCACTAGGTGTACCTGTGTTGAAGGATTAACAAGGAGTAGTAGGATTTTCTGCTGATGTAGAACATATTTTGCTGACTCAGAACAAGGAGGAGCAGGATTTTTAAAACAAATTGCAGTGGCAAATAACAGATCAAGTTGTTTGACTAGGTGGAAGAATATAATAATTTTGGACAAACTCAGATTTTGCTCGGAATTTGGTAGGCATAAATATCATGGATCACAAAAGAAATAAAGGGAAAAATACATCTGACGGCAAGCGTTGAATACTTCTCTTAAATTGAATTACATGTACGATAGTTATGAGGTTTATTTTGATTCAAGATAATGGTATCACAATTGGCTAAATGATGTGAGCCTGAGGGCATTCCCCATCAGTGAAGATCAAGCACTTTGGCTTCAGGATACTCAATTTTTTTGTTTTTTGGATTTGACCATTAGGGATGTGCAGACTAGCTTACGCGCATCTCAACTATTCACCTTTCTGGTTCGGTTAAAGGCAAGTTGCATCCACGCATAGACTAGCAGATTCAAAGAGATTTCTCTCGTGCGGCCTGCCTCAATAGGTTGCTAAGTTTGTAACTCAGTGATGTGTGGAGTTTGTAACTCAAGATGTGTGAATTTGTAACTCAAGATGCTATACATCTTTTGCATTTCTCTGGCACTTTGATTGACAACTAAACTCAGAAATATGTTCAGCACTGTTATAAAACCATGTTTGTTTTAGAATTTTGGATTGATAGCAAGATTGAGGCTTGGGATAGGATTAATAAGGTGGTCCGGAGTTGAAGAAACATGTTTGGTTTGATTTTTACAGGATGGATTAGCAGTCCCATGGGATTCTCAATCCCACAAATGGACCGGATTACGTACCCAACCCAAGGGAGGGATGTTATTACTAATCCTATCCCATGGGATTGGTGATGAACAGACTGATATACCCTTCCTTTTTAAATATATTGACAATATTTCCCTCGTCTGCTCCTCCAGAGATCTGTTAGCAAGCACAGAACAACGACGATGATCGAGAAGTAGAGAATGATGACGATCTCAGGCGTGTGCACATCGTTGAGACAATAAAAAAAACTTCAATTCACTAATTTTATCAACTGGAATATCTCACAAATCATGCACTACCAATTTACCAACGGGAATATTTTTCTGTTTTGATCAAAAATTACAAACGGATTATTTTGAATCCTAAACAAACCCAAGTACTCCGTAATAGCGAAGGGGTGGACTCACGGGAAGGATGAGAGCGGAGAAGACGACGGAGAGAACGGGGAGTACAGAATCTCGTCGGAGAGCAGAGAATCGC
Source organism: Rhododendron simsii (assembly GCA_014282245.1). Classification (NCBI taxonomy): domain Eukaryota; kingdom Viridiplantae; phylum Streptophyta; class Magnoliopsida; order Ericales; family Ericaceae; genus Rhododendron; species Rhododendron simsii. Next base: position 49,575 of record WJXA01000504.1, on the reverse strand, counting down.
GACGACCATGGTCGTACATGCTGCCACCGCCTCTAATTTTTGATATGCTGCCATCTTCTTCAATGCTTCTGATTCGGAGGAGGGTGAGATGGGGAAGGGAGATGTCGATTTGCTTCTGATTCGGAGGTGGCTGAGATGGGGAGGGAAGATGTGGGATTGGTAGTGGTTGGAGTCGACGGAGTGTAGCAGAGAGAGAAAGAAGGGACGGTGGGAAATGGTGGGTTTGGGAATGGGCAGGTCTTTTTTTCTTTTTTTAACGGAGGAAATGGAGTACAGCTAGCTTGCATCATTTCACATTAACCATTTTTAGACAGTATTTATTTTGCACAAAGGGTAAAAATGGAAATAGTGTTTTCAATCCAATCATATCCCATGTAAAACAAACACGTTAAATAACAATCCTATCGTTCAATCCGGTGCTAAACAAACATGCAAATAACTAATCTCACCTCATTACTAATCCCTTCTTCTTATCAATCCTTATCCTAATCCCATCTCATTACCAATCCCCTCAAAACGAACCTGCAATCAAACACGCCCAAAATGTTAGACAGCAACAGGGAGGACGATTCGCACGGACCGAGAGCTACAGAGGAACGAAGAACGGGGGTGACAACAGAAGTTTCGAAAAATGCAGCTTCAAGACTTACGTTCTTTAATTCAGAGTTTTTTTTTCCCTTCAAATTTTGAAGGTTTGTTTAATTACTTACACTTCGGTAATTTCAGTCCTTTATAAAAGTTATTTATTGATATTTGATTAGTTGATATTTCTTATTTATTTTTCATCTCGCATAATAGAAGTATGATTTAAGTTAGAGTTTCTTTTGTTTTTTGCCTAGCAATGAGTGAATGATCATTTCGGTAAGGTTGCGGGGTGATTAGCACACAGTAACCAATTCGAACACTGCTCCTATTTTCAAACAATAAGAAAAGGGCAATTTTATGTTAATAAAGAACATCCGTTAGACGAATCCGGGTATCGTCGGAGCCCATGCGGACGGAAAAATGGGGGACCAAATCTCATTCTTCGCTGTGCAAGGGTAAATGGCGACCATAAAGTTTCACATCTTTCGAGGTATCTTTTTCTCTCTAAAGTTGAACATTTTCAAGAACGAATGGAGCATATAAGTCCAGACTGGTTGCGATTGCTATGAACCCTATGATCGCACCTCCTTTTTAATTATTTAAAAAACCAAATAATTTCTTAAGTTTAGTCAATCTCAGCATCAAACTACAAGGGGTGGTTACCTAAGAACCAATTTAATCAGCAACAACTTGAATTTTTAGTCAGCACACATCACTGTTTCTGTGGATTCGACTCTGGTCTTACCAGATATTGTACTACGTCGGTCTCCGACCTACGCTTGGGACAACCCATTAATTTAGGATTAGGAAATCGTCAAGCAAACATGCATACAAATATATATAATCAAATACAGACACACATATCATAAAGGAGTATTACAACCACATTACAACTTAATTATCCAACTTCTAGCTCCGTAAACAAACTCATTGTTCCCCCCACCAATAAGCATATCTTGGCCTACACCACCAATAACCCTCAGTCAATGTCATTTTCTAACACCAGCTATCCAGCTACGGTGTTAGTGTTACTTACACAATAAGTAGTATCTGGTGACCCTCTTTGGATTAGTGATCGAACATAACGTTGCTCCCTCCTTTTGTTCCCCCTCCGCTTTACATTCTGTGTAAATCGTCGAAAGTCTTTAATAAGGATGGTTGGCATATACAATGTAAGGAATGAAAATCTCTGAACTCTGTCAGGCGAAAAGAAGAAAGGAGCCACGGAACACACGATACATACTACGATGGCCACCCATAAAGTCTTGGGGGCTATTACTGCAAATATACCACTAATAAAAGCCACCAAAGTTGCATAAAGCGCGATGCCAACCAAAGATGTGCTGGTGTTGGTCAATGAGAACGTTACACCTTGCTCAACACGCATTGCCCTTATAAGTAAGAACAACGAAAGGATGGAGCAGCACATAGCCAAGGTATCCGATACAACGAACACCTTAAGCGCTGCCTTGTTTGCAAGAGTTGCAACTCCCACCAAATTGTTGGGACTGCTGTCGTACCCACCTGGCATTGTAAATGCAGCCGCGAAAGTGAGAGTGGCAATGAGTGCAGCTACCAAAGCGAGGGTATTAATATATGGTTTCCTATCATCATTTTGAGAAGGGAGGGTGAAGACCTGTTGTCCAGGAGTAACCTTGTGCACATTTGGGTGTCGGCCACGTGAGGCTCCGCGTCGCCTTAGATGAAACCACATCAGTCTCTGGAATATTCAACACTGAAGATAAATTACCACACCGATGAAGCCAAGTCATGATGATGTCAAAACAGACCTATGTTTAATTGTCGTTTATGTGATTATTAGTTGGGAAAATGACGACCCAGGACGTGTTTTGATAATTAATACCCGCCAAGAACATTTTCAGCATTAATAAATGTTCTCAGTATGTCATTGGTGGGTATTAATTATCAAAATACGTCATTGGCCGTCATTTTCCCTTATTAGTTTAAGTGTTAGGGTTAGGTTGGAAGAGTTTTCTTTTGATTGACTTAATGATTCAAACCGTCATCAAATATGTTTCTTTCTTTTTTTTCATGGTGATTTCACGGTAGTAATTCATAAAAACATTATCAATTTGATATATCCTCTTCTGAAAATATCTTTCTTGATAATTTTGCAAAAAATAATTTATACAAAATATGGTCAATTTGAATATCTTATGATAAGCATGGTCGATTTCGGTATGTGCAAGAGAATTTGCAAAAATTAATCATGGTGAACTTGATGAATTTGAGCATTAGAAACATGGTCAATTTGAATATTTACTATGTTCCAAAATAGATTTCATGGTTATTTTTTCAAAATAATTTATGAAAACATGGATTATTTCGGAATTGATCTTATTTGGAAAGTTGGCTAGTAAGATAACAACTATGGCATAAAAAATGAAAGAGAAAAAAAATTGAGCGAAATAGTTGCAGTATATTTAATGACAGAATTACTCCCCCCGTCCCAATTTACTTGTCCCTTTTTGGGAAGCGAGTTTTTTTGGGTAGAATAATGAAAAATATAATTGTCATTGATTTTCCCAATTTGCCCCTACTTTATGCTTGACATGACACTTAATATAGGAAAAAAATTATGAAAGAGTAATGTTGCACAACTTTTTATGTTAACTTTTTAAAATGGATATTCATTTTGGGATATCTTTAAAAGGAAAGAAAGCCCAACTTTCAAAAAAGGACGAAGGGAGTATGAATTTTGGAGAGAGAGAGAGAGAGAGAGAGAGAGTGTGTGTGTGTGTGTGTGTGTGTGTGTGTGTGTTAATTAATAAGGGAAAAATGGGTCATTCATCTAATTTATTGAGAATATAAGTATTCAAATTCAAAATTTCAAACCCTCTAAGATAAACACCTAAATAAATTTTTTAAATAAGATGCCTATTTATGTTCTTCTTTTATATATGCCTATTTTAATTACTTATTAGTATATCTTTATATTGTTATGACATCCCTGTTCAATTTCGATTCAACCGTGGTTGAACAAGTGACTCATCAATCAGGTCCGATTCACTCATTGATTCGGTTTTCAAAACATTCGGACATAGGATCCGTGCCCCAAAAAACACACCTGGTAATATTAAAAATTATTAAATAATTAAAAAAGGGTACCTTTATGTTTATTTGCTGCCAATCTGACTCGCAAAGGTCTAAGGCTGTAAGACCTTCTTTGTTAACAGCCCCCAAGTCAATTGAACCCGAAGAAGTGAACAATATTGCCTTGACATAGTGATTTTGTTTTACTGCCAGATGCAAAGGAGTGTTTCCTTCATCATCACCCACATTTACAAGCTCCCACATTTCTGGTGGAATCTTGCCAAAATATCCAAGGGGCACGAGAATACTGCTTCTGGCAAGATGAAGTGCATGTTGACCTTTATCATTGCGTGCCTCGATTGACTCTGGACATACCCGGAGTATCTTCTCACAAATTTTCCAACATCCTCTACTTGAAGCTCTAAGGAGAGCCGTGTAACCGTCAGCATCTGGAAAGAGGGCAATCGAAGCGTCAGCCTCCAACATTTGATCAACCAAGACCCAATAATCTGCTTCTACTGCATGGTGAATAGGTGCCTTCCCGCGGTTATCCAATTTTCTCATGAGATCTGGATTTTGTTTTATTAGTTCAGAAATAATTGGGCCTGCAAGAAACCGCGTGAGAAATTAGATGGATTTACTAACAATAGAAATACGAGTACTTAAGGTGGGGAAAATGTCATTGCATGCTAGTTGCAACTTTACAAGTTGTGTTCGGACCAAGAGTTCATTGGTCGTTGAAGTTTTTTTACCAAGGCAATTAAGAAAGTTAATTGAGAGGAGAAATAACTGTTGATTTTCAATTGAGTGTGTGTTTGTGTTCTTGTATTACTGTATTTGAAGATCATTTGCGCATTATCTTAGGAGTTAAAAAGGCATGTACACAGACCTGAGTCTTAAGACTCTTTACAGACGTGCATGCATTGTTAGCTATTTTAACTAGCCAACACATGAAAATGAAGAGCCATCAGCCCAACAAAAGGCTTCAACAGCCCAACAAAAGGCTTCAACAAATGTATTAAGTCATTATTCACACATTAAACACACAAAATATTACTCGATCTCTTTTCTAAAAATGTCCAAATTCTCTTACTTTATTCAAGTTCTCTCCCCTTAAAACATGGAGTACGAAATACGAATGTCTAAAAGAAGAAGATCGACGAGGAGAGAATAGCTAACTACTACATTGTTAGAGTATGAATAAAATAAGCGAGTAGTGAAATAGTTGAAGTACACTTTGATCACTAGCAATCCTACACTACGCACGCATAATGACAAGAATATATGGTACGATAAACTGTTTTGTACTATTTTCTTATGTTGTTTTCAAGTTTACTTGTTTTTTTAATTAAAATCCAAAACTTAAATAAACTATACATATGACATGATCGATCGATAAGAATATTCATGATATACATTATATAGACTACGTAAAGTAGTAAACTATCCAAATTCTTTACTTTTCTTTATTCGCAACAATTTTACTCTAACACTATGCAAGAAGTGCTACAATTCTAGTTTTTAATACATGATTTAGAGTATCCGAAGAGGATCTAATACTTCAAAAATGCACAATATTAATTTAGATATTGGGGATACTTTTGGGATATGTATTTGGGAATATCGAATGAGTATTAATCGTTATACATGCTCTTTTCGAAGAAGTTGTCATTCGCAATATTAAATGAAACAGTTCTGGAAAGAAATTATAATAATAAACTGGAATAAAATTAAAAAGAATTCAAAATATCAAACCTAGTCCAATGTTCCACACAATTTACTTAATACAGATCCGTCACCTCATAGGAGTGCTCGAGATTTTTTCCAGCATCCGTCACCCAAGAGCAACGATTTCAAAACAGTGGCAGTGTTCACCGCACTAAAATTGTCTAGAGGAACTTGGCTGTGTATGTACTCCTCTTACCAAAAAAGAACAGAATTGTAATAAAAGAAAGTAGGGCTGGCCCTAATAATTTGGCAGCCTAAAGAGAATTTTAAAATGGGACCTTGGTTCTTTTAACAATTTTTTTTAAAAATAGGTGGCTAATATGAGGTAAAAAAATTAAACATGGTATTTTAACTTCGTAAAATAAAAAAACTTAAAGCATTCAAAAAAGATGGGTCAAACACAACAAAGTACCGCTCATCATTTTCTCTAACTAGCCATAGTATTAACTTTACTTAGTACGAATTTTATTTTTAATAGCAAGAGGAGTTATTGTTTAGGTTATCAAAGTTTCTTGAGTAAAAGTACATTTTTTTCGTTTATTTTTAATCAACAGTATTTTATTATATGAATGTGATATAAAAGGTAAAAGTAAATTTTAAGTAAGCAAAAGAAAAGAAAATAAAATAAAAACTTATCAAAACATTAATGGTACTGTGCAAAAGATTTGCATAACATCTACTGATTGCTCCAACCAGTATTCATCCATGAGGTCTAGCTCGGGTCCAATCAGGTAAGCCTAAGTCAAGCCCAACTTCATTATTTAGGGATTTTGAGCCCAAAGCCCATATGAAATACAAACAAACCCAGACCCAGACCACAGGTTGCAGACCTACGCGCATCCTGAGTCCCAGCCCGGTTTGTATTTAGTGACTGCTAGAGCGCTTGCATCCTCACTTAAATAAACATGGTTTTTGCAATTCTCATTCATCTCTAAATGACTTAGTTAACATTTGTAAAAACTTTATATTCATCTCAAAATCAATTGGTAATGAGTGGAGAGATTTCAAATGTTATTAAGTGATTATCCATTCCAATCCCAAACAATGTGAGACTCTATTTTCTTAACATCCCCCTCACGTGCAACCATTTTGAGGTCTGTCACGTGTAGTCACTTTTGAGCCCTATCATCGTGCAACCTTTTTGTTGATCTGTCATCGTGGGGTGTGGATTGTAAATTTTTAAAATGTGAGGTGGAACAGGCCTCTCTCTGATACCATGTAGAGAAATAAAACGTAAAATGACAAAGGATTTACGTGGTTCACACACAAAGGGTTTGTGACCTAGTCCACAGGAGAAGAGGGGAGAGATCTTATTCATGGGTTGCAGTGATACCCTAAATATAAATACCCATTACATGTGATCAATAGGGAAAAAATCCCACAACTTTAGCCACAAGTTGTGCAACAAATTATCACAATATTTGCAGCAAATCTGAGAATAGAATCACATAATATGGAAAGATTTCCTCTTCTCCAACAACATTTAATTAAGCTCACCAAAATGATAGAATAAAACTTCCATTTTACCAACAGTTAAGCATGTTTGGTGTTATTGATGGAGAAAATTCCTCCCAAGCGTGATGATGTATACAAATTCGCCCAATCCCCTTGTTTTGGTTCTCATGGTGTGAGGCAGGCAACAATAGAAAGAGAATAGAGGTTATATAAGGTTGAGTGATTGTGTAGTACTCCTACATATGAATCTCAAAAATTCTCTCGTCTTTGTGTGATTGTGTGGTAGTTTTCGATCCTAACTAGTTCGTAGCACAACGTATTGTTCACTTCGTAATTTTGTCTTCTCTTTCAACCTCTTCAAATCCAAGATTATTCAAACAGAACCTTTATAATTGGATACATTCCCCCAAAGGCCTGGTTTGTTCATTCTAGAATCTAGACTATTGTTGTTGTTATTATTATTATTATTATTATTATTATTATTATTATTATTATAGGGAAAAAGTGGAAGGATAATACATTTTGTGTGTTATGTTGAGAGGAACTAAAGACTATATACATACCACTACAATGTCGTGAAGCATGTAGCGCATTCAATCTGTCGGGGCCTTTTGTGCTATATGGCCGTTTTGACAATAAAATATCCGACATAAATAGCTCGCAACGAGACTCTGCAGCCAAAAAAAGTGGGCTCTCTCCAGCAAGATTATCAAAGGTTGCCATTTCGGGTTTTAATCCTAATAAATAACGTGCCACGTCCTGGTGCCCATTCCTTAGAGCCCCATGTAGAGCTGTAGTAATTATAGTACCCTGTTCATTTGTCACCCGCCAATGGGACGGAATTGCCACATATAATTGATGATCATCTAGCCCTTCTTCCACATCTCTTGGACGATGACTACTACTCGAGTTTGTTTCATTCTCCAGAGCAGTAGCCATGTCTCTCGAGTTTGTTTCATTCTCCACAACAGTAGTCATACCGTCTTGTATAGTACCCTCCTCCAATTGATGATCATCTAGCCCTTCTTCCACATCTCTTGGACGACGACTACTACTTGAGTTTGTCTCATTCTCCAGAGCAGTAGTCATGTCTCTTGAGTTTGTTCCATTCTCCAAAGAAGTAGCTGTCGGAAATATTCGTTAGGATCTTTGTACATACAAATGTAATAAGAGACAACCACAAAAAATAACATATGTTGAGATCAGCCAAACCGAAACTGATTTCATTATAGAGACTTGATTAGAACTTAGCCCTCAAATTAAAAGCAACAGACATGCAAAGCACCTCTTCGAAATTTTAAGTAACAAGGACAAAAGGAACCAAGAGCTTAAGAGGAAATTCGATTTCTTTCAACACTATATATGCTGTTGGGAAAAAAAAAATATATATAAATCGTGTGGCAATTCCTCCATTTTTTTTGCAAAACGTTGACCGCGCGTAACCAATAACATTGGTTCGCAGAACACTTAAATCAGGTAACAGAGATGAATGAGCCAATAGCATGTTATGTAGCCGTAACATTACGACCCTTAAAACTTTCAGTTGCAGGGACTAGTCTCAAAGTTTCAAAGGAATAAATCCCTACGACGGTTTCTCCTATAAGATTTGTAAATATTCGTTAGAATATCTGTGAAAACAAATAATAGGAGACGATCAAAAGATAATAATATGGTTGGATCATAGTTTAAGTAGAGAAATAGGAGTAGAGAAAACTTATTGATATTTGATAGAGGTACACAAAACGCGCTTTCCTTAGAGAACAAATGATTTTTAGAAAATTTTGTTTGCATCTAAATCGTTTCCCACAAACCAAGAACCGCGGTCTGCTAAAAAAAATACACTCAAAGGCTCCTCACAAACCAAGAACCGCTTGTATGTCCAAACAATACACTCAAAATTATACATCAATGAACTGCCAAAGCAACACAAGTATAACTTACATTTTTTAGTATAAAACTCTATGTTTTAATTTGTTTTGAACTGCGAAGAAAATTTCGCTAGCCATAAATTAAACTCTCGATGTTTTATGCATTTTCACACTCATGTATCTCCGGACCAAGAGGTTAATACGCCAAACAAATACGAGTATACGTAGCATCTAATATATGGCACAAAACTCCATGAATATGAATGAGAAGTTACAATTTGAGAGTTAATTATACTCCCTCCGTCCCTAAATTTTTGACACTTTTGGAAATTCTAACTTTCAAGGAAGAAATATTATTGTATTGTGCAAAAATCAAGTGTCCAATCTTATCCTTCTAGTATACTTTGAATAGTACTTGAAAATTTGAATTTGAAATTTTGTGTCCAAAATAAAAGGATAACATGGGAAGTTTACCATATTTTGCTTTTGATTTTTCAAAATGGACAAATTTAATGTGACAATAAAAAAGCATAAAAGTGCCAAACATTTAGGAACGGAGAGAGTAATTTGATATCAAAATATATATTATAATCTACTTGTAATCTGCAAACCTTTATGGAATTAAATAAAAATTTTAAAATAAACTTCTAAAATTAAGATTTCTCGAACAGTAGCTATATCGTCTTATAATGTACGTACCCTGCTCCAATTGATCATCAAGTAGCCCTTCTTCCACATCTTTGACGACGACTAATATTACTCGAGTTTGTTTCATTTTCCACGGTGGCCACATTATCTTGTATTGTACCCTGCTCCAATTGATGATGAACTTGCCCGTCTTCCACATCTCTTTGACGATGACTACTCCTCGAGTTTGTTCCACTCTCCGCAGCAGTAGCCGTATCACCTTGCATTGGGAGCTCATTAATAGGGTCCGCAAGTGTTTTCACCACGTGGAGGTGACCAAACCTAGCTGCAACAAGGAGAGGGGTGTCACCTTGTGAGTTCACTTGGACAGAAAGAAAAGGGAAGCCCTGGAGAGCTACCGCAACGAAGGTATCGCGTCCGGCTCTTGCTGCTATGTGAAGGATATTGTTGTTGCCGTGTTGCGTCCTCTTGAGAAAAATACCATCTTGGATACGCATGGCCTCTTCCTCTGTTATGCTTCTTCCATCGATTAATCCTGGGAGATATGTCACATGCCCCTTCTTTGCTGCCTTGTAGAGATCAGGATCCATCCTCCTCCTCCTCACTTTGTCTCCGTCTCTCTCTACTGGTGTGAAACGTGTATAGTACAAATTGGAAAGATACTCAAGGACAATGTAGAGAGGGAGAAATAAAACCAGGGTGAAAATATAACCAACCGATCCAACTTGGTAAAACCACGTGTATTGCGGTTTCAGCGCAGTTTCTTCATCAGTTTTCTCTGTCATCCTACAGTGGGAAAATCCACTTTCGTCGCAATTTCCCTTCGTGTTGGTTCTAATGGCTGAATACGACCCTAATATAAAATTCATAAATTGCACAGTGCGTCTCCACATATTGCAAATTCTATTTATCGATATACTCCATCTGTCCCAAAATATTTATCTGGTTGGCAAAATAAGGACGTAAAAACAATACAAATTTTACAAGAAAAATTTAAATTTCTTTCAACAATTCACTATTTATCGATGAGTTTTTTTAATTTATGAAAAAAGTATGAATTTTTTCTTGAAAGAAATGCATTATTTTTGAGTTCTTATTTTACGGATCGGACAAACATTTTAGGACGAAGGTAGTAGAAAACACCGCTATAATAAATCCCCGTGAGGAGATATCCTATTTATAGGATTTTTTTTGAACGGCGATATTATTTATAGGATTACAAACACATTTTCATATGTGTCATGTCGTTCACTCAAAATAATAGCTCACACCTTTTAGAAAAAAGAGATGTCTTTCTAATAAAATCCTCGTATTTCTTTTAATTGAGTAAAACTTAACAAAGTTAAATCCACTTCCGACAATTGTATTCACTTTGGTCTGTAGAACCCTTCTCTTTGCACACAGTTCATAATAAATTATTTTTTAATTATTATTTTTATTTCTCTATCTACTTTTTTCACTACAATAAATTCATAGAAACATTATCGCAACGTCCAATTATCATTGCGCTCAAGTGGGTGTTTGATGCAAGAAGTGAATGCTGAAATCACATCTTGTTAATGAATACTATCAAGAGCAACATAGTCAAATAATAACTCATAATCTATTTTTATATTATACACTCTTAAACATTACTCGGTTGCAAATTTTTACTATAACACTATACCAAATTCAAAATTTATTCAGTCCATCATCTAAAATTCAGAATGCAATGTACAAAATAAAATAGGCTCACAAAGGTAAATATACTTGATGATAAGTAGAGGCTAGAAATAATTGGATATGGATCCATTAAAGAGGAATTCTAAAAACAAAGAAAATATACCTGGAAATCATCCGGTTTCTTACTGCTAATAAAAATTTATTAATGATCATAAATACCTCTAAAAATATATTCCGAATAATTTTTGGGGTACAATTTTTTTGTACATAGCACTTTGTCCATTATAATGATCGAATATCTATCTTCGCCTTTCATAAATTCACTGTAAATGTGTGGCCCAACTTTCTAGACTATTGTAATGGTGATACAACTGGATGGGGCTCCCATGTAGCCTAAAGTCCAATTTCCGCAGATTCTGATCACTTGTGATTTACGTGGTGGAGAAGACATAATGAGAGGGTGTTCCACTAACCCTTCTTTTTAAAAAAGTTCTTTTTTTTTAATTTTCAAACTCAAATATAATGAAAATGAAAATTTATTTTTTGATTTTTTTTGCACCGTATAAAAGATCTCAATGAAATCTATCAAACAAGATCCATATTGGTAGAAAAATTATTTGCGTAAACACATGATTTTTAAGCTTGAAATTACCTTCCTTTTCTAAAAAGTTCTTTTTCAAGAAACCGGAACACCAGAAATTGTACTGAAATCATGTCTCCTCCTCTCTTCTCTTCTCTTCTCCTATCTCCTGTCTCCTATCTCCTATCTCCTATCTCCTATTCTCCTATATATAAAGGAGCAGTTTTTTTCTCCTATATATAAAGGAGCAGTTTTTTGTGTGGACAATTTTTTATTTGGGACAAATTTACCCTTTGATTTGGGCCATTTCACCAATTGCCCAGCCAGCCACTAGACCTTGTGTTGGACGCGTGGCAGCCGTGTCCCCCAATCCCATTCCCTATGGCAGCCCTCAATATGTACCCCTCTCCAATTTCCCTCCCTTATTATATACACTCACACCCCATTATTATATCATCGCTCCCACCCACTACCCCCTTATTATAATTCAATCCCCTTTCCCTTCTTTATTTTTCTATTTTCCCTTCTTTATTCTTATTTCGTAATCTCTTGTGTTGCGTGTCCGGCGAGTAATTGTCCGAAGGTTTGCGTGTGTTGATCCAAACCAAACCTTTTCCCACCCTTTTAAATTGTTTCGGCTAAGAGGGAAAACAAGATCCCTTAGGGCATCCGCATCAGACTCTTCATATTTTGGACCAATTTACATCTTAAAAAATTACTTTATTACTTTAGCTATCCATTTTTAAACTAACTACTGCATCAGGCTCTTTACTCTCACTCTTCTCTCAATAAATAATCAAACCTACCTCAATTAAATACTCTCCCTTGCCTCAGAGAGAGAAACAAAAGCAAGAAAAGGAATAAAAGTCGGAGAGAGAAAGAGGTGGAGTACAGAAAGAGTGAAAATCCTATAGGTACCGACTGGTACCGTAGGGAAATCGTAGGAACGGCCGCGCCGGGCCGTCTCTGGCCACCGGATGGCGGATCCGAACCGTCCAATTCTAAAAAAAAAAACCGAGGGGGCTTACGCGAGATTCAATGGCATCCGACGCATGTAGGGTGCTCGATTCAAACCCTACATTTTTGTATATATATGTGCACACACATATGCCCTCACCATGTTCCCCACTCCAATTTCCCTCCCCTTCAACGTTTTGAATACCATCCCGGCCATGGTACCGGTTTCCCTACTGGTACGGTACGTACCGGTACCGGTTAAATACCGGGTACTGTTTCGGATTGATCGCTATTAGTGTTATTTTCCTACTTAAAAGAATTTATAGTATAATATACACTTTTTTTAAATAAAAAATCCGGTATTTGTTCTGTACCGTCCGGTATGTGCCCGATACCGTCCGGTATTGACCAGTATTGTCCGGTATTTGAAGAAAAAAATAAATTTAAAAGTAGTCCCGTACTGTCCAGTACCAGCCGGTACCGACCGGTATGTCCGGTACCGTCCGGTACCGACAGGTATTTGAGCCGGAACAGAATTAGAGGTGTAGGGTACCGGATTTTATCAAAAACGGTACGTATCAGCCTATACGGAACGGTATTAATAACATTGCTCGCCTTATTATATACGCATACACCCCATTATTATATCACCACTCCCACCCACTAGCCCCTTATTATAATCCAATCCCGTTTCCCTTCTTTATTTTTCTATTTCCCCTTTATTTTTATTTCGTAATCTCTTGTGTTGCGTGTCCGGCGAGTAATTGTCCGAAGGTTTGCGTGTGTTGATCCGAACCAACCATTTCCCCACCCTTTTAAATTGTTTCGATTAAGAGGGAAAACAAGATCCCTTAATTTCCTCCTTAATTCCCGCAAAATGAGACACAATTTGCCTTTTAAATTGTTTCGGCTAAGCATGTCTGGTGTTATTGATGGAGAAAATCCCTCCCAAGCGTGATGATGTATATATACGAATTCGCCCAATCCCCTTGTTTTGGTTCTCATGGTGTGAGGCAACAATAGAAAGAGAATAGAGGTTATATGAGGTTGAGTGATTGTGTAGTACATATGAATCTAAAAAATTCTCCTGTTTGTGTGATTGTGTGGTAGTTTTCGATCCTAACTCGTAGCACAGCATGCATATTGTAGTAGTAGTAGTTATGCTGAGAGGAACTAAAGACAGTATACATACCACAACAATGTCCTGAAACATGTAGCGCATTCAGTCCGTCGGGATCTTTTGTGCTACATGGCCATTTTGACAATAAAATATCCGATATAAATAGCTCGCAACGAGACTCTACAACCAAAAATTGTGGGCTCTCATGTAGATTTTAATCGTAATAAATAACGTGCCATGTCCTGGTGCCCATTCCTTGGAGCCTCATGTAGAGCTGTAGTAATTATAGTACCCTGCTCATTTGTCACCCGCAAATGGGGGGAATTGCCACATCTAATTGATGATCATCTAGCCCTTCTTCCACATCTCTTGGACGACGACTTCTACTCGAGTTTGTTTCATTCTCCAGAGCAGTAACCATGTCTCTCGAGTTTGTTCCATTCTCCACAGCAGTAGCCATACCGTCTTGCATGTATATTACCCTCCTCCAATTGATGATCATCTAGCCCTTCTTTCACATCTCTTGGACGACGATTACTACGTACTCAAGTTTGTTTCATTCTCTAGAGCAGTAGTCACGTCTCTCGAATTTGTTTCATACTCCAAAGAAGTAGCTGTCGGAAATATTCGTTAGGATCTTTGTACACACAAATGTAATAAGAGACAACCACAAAAAATAACAATATGTTGAGATCAGCAAAACCGAAACTGATTTCATTGGAACTTAGCCCTCAAATTAAAAGCAACAGACATGCAAAGCACCACTTTGAAATTTTAAGTCACTAGGACAAAAGGAACCAAGAGCTTAAGAAGAAATTCGATTTCTTTCAACACCATATATGCTGTTGGAAGAAGGAAAAAAAAATATCGTGTGGCAATTCCTCCATTTTTTTTGCAAAACCTCAACCGTAACCAACGACGGTTTGCAGCTGGGACTAGTCTCAAAGTTTCACAGAAATAAATCCCTACGACGGTTTCTCCTATAAGATCTGTATATATTCGTTGGAATATCTGTGAACACAAATAATGGGAGACGATCAAAAATAATTAATAATATGGTTGGATCATATTTGACTTCCTAAATAATTAATAATATGGTTGGAGATATGCCTTGAATTTGAGATGGTCGAAAAGATATTTGACTTCCTAAAAGATTTGTTTCTTTGTTGGTTTAGACTTTGGGTGTAAGGAATTTTGTTTGGGCAAGTATTGGTTTTAGGAAGGACTCTATGACTATAAATATAGCTTTATTCTCTTCATTAAATTTTGGACTTCTTGAGTGAATCCCTTTGGAGAGGCCCTCATGTTGGAGATTAGATATTAGGGTTTTGGTTTATGCTCTATTGGGTTCCACCTAAGGTTTTAGTATCCCTATCGGGTTCCGCCAGAGATTTGTCCCTAGATATCTGTAATTAGATGTTCCAACGAGAGTTACGGGTATAGCCGGATCTGTGTGTTATCTCTCCGTTTATAGTGGATCCTCTTGCTCTTCTCCCGTGGACGTAACCAATTTGGGAAACCACGTAAATCTTGTGTTCTTGTTTATCGCTTGTTGATTTGTTATATTCTCAATTTTGTGTTCGGCACAACAAATTGGTATCAGAGCTCTGGATTTTCAATCCGAGGCTTTCGTTTTCGCTGCGTACTGTGCAATTGGTGATTGTTTCAATGGCGACTCGTTACGAAGTTGAGAAGTTTGTTCAACAAGGATTATTCATGATTTTTTGTTGAAAGAGAAGTATAAAGTTTTGTCGAGAGTTTGAGGAGGAGATTACGTTTATCGGTATACTCATTCGGTAATTAACTCCGTGTGGAGTTTGAGCAGATTTTCGTGTGTATCCAAGAAGGATGTATTGGGTGGGAGGTGCCCGTTGGAAGATAGAGGCTCAATTTGGAGGTATGTGTGACTGGGTTTCCTGAGTTCCGTTTACAAGGTCAAGCAGGCGTGCTTGAGCCTTGCTCGTTTGTGCCGTTTGTGAGCGATTGAAAGAGAGAATTGCTTATAGTGTTGAGTTCGAGGGAATTCAAGTCAATGTGGAGATTTGTTGGAGATATGCCATGAATTTGAGATGGTCAAAAAGATATTTGACTTCTTAAAAGATTTGTTTCCTTGTTTGTTTAGACTTTGGGTGCAAGAAATTTTGGTTGGGCAAGTATTGGTTCTAGGAAGGACTCTATGGCTATAAATATAGCCTTATTTTCTTCGTTAGGTTTTGGACTTCTTGAGTGAATCCCTTTGGAGAGGCCCTCATGTTGAAGATTAGATATTAGGGTTTTGGTTTATGCTCTATTGGGTTTCACCTAGGGTTTTAGTATTCCTATCGGGTTTCGCCAGAGATTTGTCCCTAGATATCTGTAATTGAACGCTTCAACGAGAGTTACGAGTATAGCCGGCTCTGTGTGTTATCTCTCCGTTTATAGTGGATCCTCTTGCTCTTCTCCCAAGAACGTACCCAATTTGGGGAACCATGTAAATTTTCGCTTGTTATTTTGTTTATACTCTCAATTTCATTTTCGGCACAACAGTTTAAGTAGATAAATAAGAGGAGAGAAAACTTATTGATATTTGATAGAGGTATGCAAAACGCGCTTTCCCTTAGAAAACAAATGATTTTTAGGAAACTTTGTGTGCATCTAAATCATTTCCCACAAACCAAGAACCGCAGTTTGATCAAAAAACTACACTCAAAAGCTTCTCACAAACCAAGAACCGCTTGTATGTCCAAACAATACACTCGAAATTATATATCAACGAACTACCAAAGCAACACACGTATAACTTCATTTTTTAGTATAAAACTCCATGTTTTAAATTTTTTTTTTGAATGGCGAAGAAAATTTCGTTAGCCATAAATTAAACTCTCGATGTTTTATGCATTTCCACACTCATGTATCTCCAGACCAATAGGTTAATACCCCAAACAAATAGGAGTAGCATCTAATATATGGCACAAAACTCCATGAATATGAATAACAAGTTACAATTTGAAAGTTATAATTTGATATTAAAATATATTACTCCTTCTGTCCCAAAATCTCTTGTTTCTTTTTGGGAGTGCGTATAATTTTTCAATTGATTATATCTTACAATCTATAATCTTTTGGATTTGTTTAATTAACGAGATAATGGTAGAAAACGCAAGAAGGAGAAAAAAAATATTTTTTTGTGTTCGTTTATCAAGAATATCCTAGAAAGTGGTAGAAAGTGAATTTTTTTGTACAACCATCTAAAACATGAGAGCTTCCTTTATTTTTTCCTCACAAAATGTGCAGGGAAATTTATTTTGTCGAGAAAATCAACAATAATTTATTGTAACTTCATTCTTTATCATCTTCCCTCCACCTTTTCTCTTTTATACTCTACTATTTTCTTGTAAAACTTTCAATATTCTAATCAAACGAATGTGAGAAGAAAAATAAACTTTCTTTTTCTTTTCTTTCACTTCACTTTCTATCATTTTCACTTTCCATTTTATTTTTGTCGCTAATCAAATGGGACCCTTAGGTGATTTTAAAAAGTTCGTATAAAAGAGCTCAATAAGATTTATTAAGGTCTATCAAATAAGATTCATATTTGATATAAAAAATATTATAAATTAACAGATATAGCCAATCTTTTGAGACTTCGAAAAAAAACAAAGAGGAGCAACAATTTTCGACGGAGGAAGTATGATCTACTTGTAATCTCCAAACCTTTATGGAATTAAATAAAAATTTCAAAATAAACTTTTAAAAGATTTTTCCGACAGTAGTTATATCGTCTCATAACGTACCCTGCTCGAATTGATGATCAACTAGCTCTTTTTCCATCTCTCTTTGATGACGACTACTCTCGAGTTTGTTCCACTCTCCTCAGCAGTAGCATATCATCCCCTTTAGGACCCGATTGGAAACGGTATGTGTTTTGGGTGTATTATTTATGAAGGGACGATAAGATAATAAAGGGTATTAGTTAAGAAGGGAGGGCCTACATTGATGTGATATTTAGAGAGGCTGTATTAAAAAGTAGATGATTTGGATGATGTATTAGAGAAGTAGGACAAAATAATACTTGATTTGGGTGGAGGATAAATTGGGTGCATAAAGAAGGGTGTATGATGTAAAAAACTGTTAAATGACTCTTTTACCCTTGCACAGTATTAAAATAGATAATCATTAGATTAAATATATTATTACACAATCCAATAAAATTAATTACTTTATCACAATTAAGCAATAATAATTTAGTTTACTAATAATTTAATAATTTTAATAATTTAAAAAATAAATAAATTTTGTGTTTTTAAATTGTTTTATTATCTATTTTATTTATTGAATATTGTACGGAAATTGAATTCTACACTCCCTTTTTTGACATCTACACTCCTTTTTGTCTTCTAGCAAAAAATTTACATACACTTTCAACACTAAAATCCAAAAAAAGGAGTGTAGATGTTAAAAAAAGATGTGTAGAATTTAATTTTTTGTACACAACAAAATGGGAGTAAAAAAGGACAAATAAAAGGGTCAGATTTTATTAGGGGTGTCAAATGGGCGGGTTTGGGCCAAAATAGATAAATTATAAGTGGATTGGGTCTTTAATGGTTCATTGACCCATTTAGACCCATTAATTATGAGTCTAATTATCCATACCAAACCCAACCCATTTATTTAAAAGCAAATTCGACCCGCCCATTAACCCAATTACCCACCACCACTACAACGCCGTCACCACCACCACCCTCACCGCCGCCACCACCACCACCACTACCACGGCCACCGTCGTCGCCGCCGCCACGCCACCCTCACCACCACGCCACCACCACGGCCTCCGCCACCACCACCGCATCGCCACCACACCGCCGCCGCCGCCGCCGCCACCACAACGCTGCCACCACCACCACCATAATGCCGCCGCCACCGCCACCGCCACCGCCACCACCACCACCACCACTACGGCCATCATCGCCGCCGTTGCCACCGCACCACCACCACTGGTGGCGGCGTTGTGGTAGTGGTGGCGGCTGCGACGGCCGTGGTGGTGGGAATGGTGGTGGCGTGGTGGTGGTGGCGGCGGCGTTGGCGTTGGCGGCGGTGGCCCTGGTGGTGGCAGCAGTGGTGGTGGTAGGGGTGGCGTCGTGGTGGTGGTGGCGGCGACGGTTGTGGTGGTGGTGTGATGGTGGGGGTGGTGGTGACGGCGGCGGTGGCCGTCGTGGTAGGGGGTGTGCTGCATTCATTGGGAATCTGGTAAAGAGATGAAAATTTTTCATGGGTTACTTTCATACCCATTGGGTCATTTTAGTTGACCTAATTGATACCCAATTAAGACCCAACTAATAATGGGTTAGTTGGGTTTGGACCCATTCTTACCCAACTAATAAATGGGTTGGGTTGGGTCTGTTTTTTAGTTGATAGGTCTGGTTTGTTAATGGGTCTGGATTCAATTTGCCACCCATATATTTTATTAAACCTAACCTACCCACAGTTTTGTTACTTTTGTACATAGTTTTGTATCCAACCCCCCCCCTCTCTCACTCTGACTACAAAACCACCCACTTTCCCCATGGACGACCGGCAAATTTCGAACGAGCAGATCCACACCGACGACAATGGCAATGGTACTTCTCTCTCTCTCTCTCTCTCTCTCTCTATATTTAAATGATAACTTCGGCCATAATTTTTTTCCTCTCTCTATTTCCCATTTTTTCCGTCTGCGCATGTACGAAGAGGAGATGAAGATGGGGAATTAAGGAGGGCAGAAATGGCAAGATTTCACCTATATTGCCCTGGATTAATTTTGGCTACCTCCGGAGGTGGCCATAAATTAGTACCCTCTGGCCTGTGTTAACGAAAAAGGGGAGAGACGAATACAGGAGCCCTTCTTGCCAAACGGTGGAGTAAGGAACCAATACCCCTAGATTGCGAAATACACCCGATGGATACAGCATCCAATCGGGCCCTTATAGAATTAAATAAAAATTTTAAAATAAACTTTTAAAAGATTTCTCCAACCGTAGTTATACCGTCTTATAACGTACCCTCCTCGAATTGATGATCAACTAGCCCTTTTTCCATATCTCTTTGATGACGACTACTCCTCGAGTTTGTTCCACTCTCCTTAGCAGTAGCCATATCATCTTGCATCGGGAGCTCATTATTAGGGTCTGCAAGTGTTTTCACCACTTGGAGGTGACCAAACCTAGCTGCGACAAGGAGAGGGGTGTCACCTTGTGAGTTCACTTGGTCAGAAAGAAAAGGGAAGCGCTGGAGAGCTTCCGCAACAAAGGTATCACGTCCGGCTCTTGCTGCTATGTGAACAATGTTGTTGCTGTGTTGCGTCCTCTGGAGAAAAAATATACCATGTTCATTGTTCATGACCTGTTCCGACAGACAACTCACATTCCCCTCCTTTGCTGCCTTGTAGAGTTTCTGATCCATCCTCCTCACTCTGTCTCTCTCTAGGGGTTGTGAAATGCAGTTCCGTATGAGGTAGTACTTAAAAGAACGGCCTTGCCACTCTTGTAGCACTGGATGGCTTGCTCGATTCCGAAGAAATTTTGACGCGGCCCTTGCCTTTTTGGCCTTACCTTGTGATTTTCCGCTAAGTTGTGGCATATTGGGTGAGTCAGTGAGGTTACTTCAGTCTTTTAGTTCCTGAGTTTGAAGCCTGTCTTTTGCTTTATCCGCTCAATCTCAGCTTACTTTTGTAAGATTCAAATAAAAGACAGATTATTAACGGTAAGTCGGTAAGAAATAGTCTTACTGTTAATAATTTGTCTTTAATCTGAATTATTCAAAACACATTTGGACGGTCAAGATTGGCCACCATAAACTTTATTTCTAGGAGGGCCCATTAAAAAGTTAAAGGAGAGACGTGACAATTGAAGAAGAGTATTAAAATATTCGGTTCCTAACGCAAGTTAAGCAAGCACAAAGCTATGCGCAGTTGTGCTTTAGCTTTTGCTTTTTCTTTAGGGTTTCTCATGAGAGAAGAAAGGTGTGCCTGGAAGATTTTGCGTAAATTTCACTAACATCGTACATAAGCCCTGTGTGCCGTTCAAAAGAAAAAAAAAATTTACATAAGCCCTCTGTGAAAACCACTTTTTCTTCTCGATCACGGAAGTCGTTCGTGATTTCGATTTTCAACATCTCTTAAATTCGTTTTCATCTTATCACCGAAATGGATGGAGGGTTGAAGGTTTTAACCTCATGCGCAATGCGTGAAGCCCGAGATTTATCATGTTTAGTGTTGACTGGTTTTTAGTCAACTCTTTTTTCTTTTATTTTTTTCCGGCGATCAGTAATTGGGTGTTGAGGTCAACTTGCACATACCTTGACTAATCCAAACTCTTTTCATGCAACCCAAACTTCCGGGAGAGTTAGCGCGACCACACAAGTCACAGCCCTCTACTTACTTTAGGGTACTCACATGATGGAGAATCGAATCCCAAATCTTGCAGAGTACGCCCAAAGCTTGGACATCCGCGCAAACCACTGGGACAACTCCTGAGTATGTCCAAGAATCAACCTTGGTAACATTTTTTAGGGAAGTATTTAAATCCTCCAAAAAGAAACCTGTGTGATTTGGAATTTGGATTAATTATAAACATTTTCCCACTAATTAAGAAACTAGTGGGAAAATGTTATATCAGATGACAGCGTTGAATTCTTTTCTTCAATCGAATTACATGTACCATAGTTATGTGGTTTATTTTGATTCAAGATAATGGTATCAGAATTGG
Source organism: Rhododendron simsii (assembly GCA_014282245.1). NCBI lineage: Eukaryota > Viridiplantae > Streptophyta > Magnoliopsida > Ericales > Ericaceae > Rhododendron > Rhododendron simsii. The sequence goes on along the minus strand of WJXA01000504.1, from coordinate 28,197 downwards.
CTATAATGTGAGGCTAGGGCATTACTCTATTCTTGTTTTGGAGGTTTGACGATCAGGCGTGTTTGGGCCAAAGAGCAAACACACACCTTGGGACCAATCTTTGGTGGCACTGGCACTTAGTACTTAGTAGTAATAGGGGCGGAGGGATTAAGAGTCGGGGGGGGGGGGGGGGGGGGGGGGGGGGGGGCAGCTGACCCCATTGCCTCCCAATTTTTTAGAGATTAGTATAATTTTCACCCATGTTTTACTCATTTGACTCCCCTTTAAAATTCATTTTCGCTCCAACCCATATGAGTAAAATTCATTTTTACTCATTCGACCCCAATTATAAAAAATCCTGACTCCGCCACTAATTCCTCTAATGGCTTTTTTGCTCTAAAGACATGGCTGTGACAATTTTACAAGCACTGAAGCGTTGGACAATCGGACAAACCACAGCACATAAGGCACGAAGAAAATTCAAGAAAGAACGCAGACAACAAATCCCAAAGATTTTTACGTGTTACCCAATTGCACAACTTGGTATATCTGCGGCTCATACCCATTTCTACCACGTAAAGAGTGAAGAATGTAATACAAGCTACATAATAAAAAAAAAAACCCTGCATATAACGTGCATTCAGAACCCAGGATTTATGAATCCTCAGATGTTCGAACCAACTTACGCACACTTCAACTAGTTCTGAAATACCAATTCCATAGTTTACTAACAGGGGTCAATTAAAGCATGTATTAGAATTGACCATAACATGGCCTTATCAATGAGGATCAAGCAGTATGGGTTTAGGATCCTATATTTGGCTGCACTTCTTTTGCATCTCTGCGGCACTTTGACTAACAACTAACCTCAGAAACATTTTCAGTAGTTCTGGCATGTACTTATGTTCATCAAAATATTGGAATCCATAAACTAGCACTAGAAAACATATTCAAATTGTTTTGTATTCTGAGACCCAATAAATGTGAATTCCGAAGCAGTAAGAGATGCAACCAGATAAAAAAAAAAAAAGGTCAATGTTGCAAATTGGACACCAAAATTAAGATAAGAACTGATAAGGAAGTGCAAGGGGAAATCCCATTTGGCCATTCGCCTTTGGAATTTTAATAGTCTTCTGATACGTATTTGTAGGATCGGTCCGATTTCTGAGTGGACAAATACCCTTTAAGAGAATAGATGTGCCGGAGAGGTTGTAATAGCCATGGAAAGGGATGAAAGGAGTGATCTAGAAGGGTGAAGAAGAAGAGCATGGGTGAACAGAGAGGGTAGGCAGTGGAGACCCAAACCCAAGAGATCCCAAAGGAGAAAGACAATAGAGCCCCTGAAAGAGGATAAGACCTCCTTTGAAATTAATCAGTGCTCACCAACTTTTTCTCTCTAGGAACTGTTCACAAGCTCAATCGCTTCGAGGTTCAACGAAGAAACGTTCATTTTTATAGCCCACACGAGCTAATGCTCGGGCACCAAGTAGCGCGCTGATAAAATGACACGTGTCCCTTCTGTACCCCCTGACCGCCGAGGTGTCGCTACCCTCGCGATGACCGCGAGTATGACGGTATGCGTATCCTCTTATTCGCGGAGATCCTCTTCTTCTTTTACAGCCACCAAGCCACTAGATCCCCTTCCTTCCCGTAGGGCAAGGTCGTGACCTACTCGGTCGCGCCAATACCGCTTGCCAAGCCTCAAGGGGCCCCTCGGGTCTTGCCTAAAGGCCGGAGTAGACATAAGAGTCTGGGCAATTTCTCGGGTGCCTTGGTTAAACCGCATTAATCGCGCCAAGCGTCCACCTGGATAAATATAACTCTCTCCTTAAGGGAGGAATTTGAGCTCGCGACCCTTACATGGGCGCTGCAAAGCTATGGGTAGCGCGAGGCTCCCACGCGCAAGGCCACGTGTCGCGCGACTGAGGCGCCACGTGGCGAGCTAGGGTTCGTTGGTCAAATCGTCAACCCCGCGAGGACGAGTACACGTGTCAGCTGCTCATTGGATAGTCAAATGGTCAATGGTCGCGCCTATTGACCTTTCCTACAGTATTAAGAGCAGATACACACCAAAGTACAAATCTTTGGTGCATGGCACCGGTACTTACAAGTTCCTCTCATGGTTTTTTTGGTACAAAGACATTGAAGTAGTAAATTATACAAGCCACTGAAGAAGGTGAAGAATTTATATACTTTTCAGATTCGATCTGGAAGTTTGGGAGTTTGATATGGTACACATTGGAAGAACATGCATGCTACAGTGACATATTTATACGCACACATTTGGCTTCTTTGAGAATTTAGGGACCTGAAGCGTACTTTTTAAATAGAGTCCTCTATGTTCATAAATAAAAAACTGAAGAAGGTAAAGTAAACTTCAAAGAGCAATATTACAAGTATAAAAAAAAAAAAAATTAAAGTATAAAAATCTTTATAATCATTCTATGCAAAAGGTTTTACTTAAACGTCACTCTTCTCACAGTTTTTGCGGCAGCCTCTAATAATCTAGTTTATCCAATAACTTTCAATGGACATTATTCTGCTAATCATCCACTTGAAAAGTTACAGAAAGCTTCTACTGAAAAACAAATGCCTATATCATGAAGAACTCAAATGCATTCAAATCAGACTAAGCATTTCGCATTGCCAATCTGTTGCTGCTGCTGCAATTTTAGTCGCTTCATCGTACGGGCACCTTAATCCAGACATTGACAAAATTAACAAAAATACGTCACTGAGTTTCCCTAAGCATCACATCATTCACATGCAATTGTACTATCCCGGCCTACGTTATGCAAAATTCCATGCTCCCCTTATCGGTCCATAAAGCCATTGACAAAGCCAATAGAGACTTTCTTTGGGGTTCAACTGCGGAAGCAAGGAAAATCCACGCAGTGAGTTGGGAAAAAGTCACTAAGCCCACTGAGCTTGGGGGACTTGGTATCAAAACTTCTCTTGAAATGAATACTATTGCCATGGCCAAACTCAATTGGAGAGTCAATGTGGAAGACAGAATTTGGTCACGTGTCCTTCTCTCCAAACACAAGCACCGGTCCGTTGCTTATAATCGCCCCTCTCCCACTTGGAGAGGCTTGATAAAAGGGGAACACGTTTACAACTCCGGCACCAAGGTAGCCATTAGAAGTGGGATCAACACATCCTTTTGGAATCTCAACTGGACTGGTCTTGGCCCCTTGAGATCATTAATTGCGGGCCCACTCCTCCGCGAGGAAGCTAACTTCACTGTTAGAGATGTTTGGGGTACAAACGACTGGGATCTCTCTAAAATTTCATTCTCCCTCCCCTTTAACATTCTCTCCCATATTCTTGTCATCCAACCCCAGAGGTTGGATCCTCAACCGGACATCACGGTCTGGAACTCCTCTCCCCATGGCTCCTTCTCATCAAAATCTGCTTGGCTTTTAACTAGAAACTTTGCCTGCACCCTCCCTTTTGATAATTGGACTTGGATTTGGAAAATTAAAGCTAATCCCAGAATCAGGAATTTTTTTTGGCTTGCTGCCCAAAATAGACTCAAAACAAAAACCCTCCTCTTCTCGAGAAATATTTCCCAAAATGATCTTTGCGAAGTTTGTAATGCTGATAGTGAAACCACGGCTCATGTCCTTCGGGATTGCCATGTGGCCGCGAGCGTTTGGGAAGGCATCGGTATTCCTAGCAGTGCTCTAACTTTCTTTCCCTCTCCTCTCCCGTTTTGGCTAAAATCAAACTGTGAAGCTAAAATAATCCACCAGTCGGGGATCCCATGGTGTATTATTTTCCCCTTTACTTGTTGGAACATTTGGCTCCTCAGAAACAAAACCCTCTTCCAAAATGAACCAAATCGGGCCAGAGAACACCTTAACTCTACCATTGCTTCTTCAATTGCTTTGGCAATTGAATGGCACCATATTGCAATTCTAGCCTTGAAACCCCAAAAAAGGGTCATTGTGCTCTTAAAATGGTCCCCCCCCCCCCAGCACCTCTTTTTTCAAACTCAATACAGATGGTGCATGCAAAAAGGGGCTTCAACAAGCCACAGCAGGTGGCTTAATTAGAGATGACAAAGGAAGCTGGGCAGTTGGTTGCCACAGAACTCTCCGCCAAATGTCAGCTTTGGAATCAGAACTGTGGGCTCTTAGGGATGGTCTACAACTTGCTTACAACAAGCAACTTATTCCCCTCCGTGTGGAAATGGATGCAAAGGCAGCCATCCAACTGATTATGGGCCCAAACCAGCCCCGACATGTTCTAAATAATCTCATACATGATTGCAGATGTTTGATGAGACAGCTGGGAGTAGAGAAGATTGACCACATCTACCGCGAAGGAAACAAATGTGCGGATGTAATAGCTAGTATGTCGTTTGATGATGCTCTAGATTTTCATGTATTTGATGTTGCTCCGGATTGTATTAACTCGCAACTTCGCGAAGACGCAAATGGGGTGGAATACCCTAGACTCTTGTATGACTCTTAACTTTATCTAATGCTCCTAGTTTACCAAAAAATAAAAAGTTTTTCAATGCGTTACCTCAACCATGTAGCATAATGGAATGCAACACTCCCTCAGATCTCGAAAATCATCACCATTGGAACTAATTTACGCAACAATTTCCTTCTCGATCCATATAACCAAGCCTTGTGAAGTTTTTTTTTTTTTTTAAAAAAAATTCTGATCGAAGCCTTGTGGAGTATAGATCCAGGAGTTGTGGTATTAACTTCACCTTTTCTTTTCTTTGTTGGGGGGAGGAGCTCACCATGTATGAAAAATACACTAGATAATTCTAGGGGTTTTCAAATGGGGCGAGGCCTTACGCCCAAGGCCTGTTCCGTCTCTGCTGTGGAACATCCCTCTTTGTATTACTCATGATGAACATTCTCTAATCTGGGCTGTTTGATTTGTCTCATCGCCTTGCGCCGTTGTTGCTTGTGGTATCTAATACGGGCAATAATGCTTGGAGAGAAAAGAATTGGAAAGGAGAGCTCTACTGCAACAGAAGCTATGCCACAAATGATACAAACACAGATGGCAACCCATAAGGCCTTAGGTGCTATTACTACAAATATACCGCTTGTAAAAGCCACCATAGTTCCACGCATCGCCAAGCCGACCAGTACCCAACTCATTATGCAAATTCTCCTTTGTAATTCTCGTCCACGATTTACTGAAAGCGCAAGTGTTAACACCGCAGTGATGGAGCAGGACATAGCAATGGTATCCGACACAATGAACGCCTTAAGTGCGGCATTCTTTACGAGATTCGCAGCACCCAAATTGTCGGGACTGGTGTCGTACCCACCTGGCATCATAAATGCAGCCGCGAAAGTGACAGTAGCAATTAGTGTACCTACCAAAGCGATGGTATTAATAAGTGGTTTATAATCTGCAACCTCTTCTCTAACGGGAACCTTGTACTTAATTGGGCGTCGGCCACGTGGGGCTCCGCGTGTCGCTAGATGAAGCCACATCAGTTTCTGAAATCAACACGCCCAACATTAGAATAACCGCACCATTCAATGATGAAGCCAATGTTTCAAAAAAAAAAAACAATAATTCTACAACCCCAAACATTTGAACAAACTTACTCATATTCACATTGGGGCCAACACACACAATTTTTCCACTGTGTGTGGGAGCTATCAAAAGATGTGAATATGTGTGTATGCGTGTGTGGTTATAAAATAATTATTTAGCAAAAGTGTTAACAAGGTTGGTCCGCCAGTGACAATATCCTACTTCATTCGTTATTTTTTTAAGTAATCAATTTCTTAACTCCAACTTATTAATTAAGAGATATCATCAGTATACCTTTCATATTAATTTTTACTTTCACTTTTCCTACTTAGAAGACATGATCATTACAATTTTACTCACCAATTTTCAAAATAAAATCTACTTCTAGAGGCAAAATAAAAAAATACCAATTTTTATCCAATAACTTTACGAAATTGATACTTACTAAGGGATAGCACAAAAATGATCAGATAGATCCTCTCAAATTCATGATCCAATTTTGCTTTATGTGGGCTTTATCTAGGCCCCCTGTAATGATCCAATTCCTTCACCTTTTGAAGCTTGTCCCAAACATTAACCATATCAAAAGTTAAGTTGATTGGATATCGATTAACGTACTTTCAAAGCACGCGCATTTAAACTAACATGAATTGACTAAATGGGCTTCAATTTATCGTTACGATATCATTTTTTTCCAAGATAAATGTGTTCCGAAATCATAGCTAGCGGTATCTGATTAATGTAATTTTTGGCATGACCTATGCTCGAGATCAATTCTAGAAAGGAACATGTTAAATCATCGGAGCGAATCCAAAAAAAGAAGAAGAAGAAGAATCAACAAACAATAAAAACCGGATCGTCCAAATGGATTGGAGAGGATCCATGTCTTAATTGAATATAGACAGAGTTCCAGTCTAGTTTGGCTAAGGACCAATCACCTAAAATTTTAATTTTTGAATCTATCCCAAATTCACAAAAAAAAAAAAATGATCGAAATCATTTGTTTTGTAGAACTCATCGAGAAGAATATACGTACTGAAAATCAGCTTGATCGGACTTCGTTTTCTTTATGAATCCATCGTATTTGTCCACAAAAAATAAAGATTGTTGAAGTTTCAAACTAGTGTGGCTTTCTTTTCTTTTATTTTCTCCCACAAATGCGACCTTTTCATATGGCAAACAAAGTCCTATCAAACTAACTTTTGGCACGGATATTTTTCTCGACAAATTCCATAAAATGTATGATGTCTTTAATGTTTTTGAATCCAGAATAAACCCAAATATATTGAAAATTGGAGGAGACGGGACCTTATCAAAACTGGACGGAAACTCAGTCCCCCCTTACTTGGGTAGGGGCTTTCGCACTGTTGCAAAACAGCAGGCCTTGCAATATTTAGGGTCACGAAATAATTCAAAAAGGTACCTTTCTGTATGATTTCTTTCCATCTGGCAGGCAAAGGTCTAAGGCTGTAAGACCTTGTTTGTTAACAGCCCCCAAGTCAATTGAAGCCGAAGAAGCTAATACCGCTACCTTTTCATAGTCTTTTTCTTTTACTGCCAGATGCAAAGGCGTGTTTCCTTCTTCATCACCCTCATTTAGAAGCTCCAATATTTCTGGACTCCTCATCAGAAAACGAAGATCCCGAAATTTGCAAAGATGAAGTGCATGTCGACCTTCATGATTGCGCACCTCGATTGACTCTGGACACATCTCGAGTATCGCCTTACATAGATACCTCTGCCCGCTGCTCACCGCTCCAAGGAGAGGGGTGTGACCGTCATTATCGGGAAAGAGGGCAATCGAAGGGTCGGCCTTCAATATTTGATGAACCAAAACCCAATAATCTGCGTCTACTGCATAGTGAATGGCTGCCTTTCCGTGGTCATCTCTTTGTCTCATCAGATCCGGTTTTTGTCTTATTAGAATAGAAATAATTTTGACTGCAAGAAGCCGCATGGGAAATTAGCGATATATATATATATATATATAGTATATTATTTGGAGCTAGTACCCCTCATACAAAAGTTAACACAATTTTAACACAAAATTAATCGGAGTTTCACGCAATTGATCGGAGCCGTTCAATTTGTTTAACATATATTTTAAGAGTTCTTGTAAAAAATCAACTCATTCCGATAGCAGTAGGGGTTTGATCAGTCCATTAAGTTTTATTATGTAAAATTTGACATGAATCAACTGATTGAACCGATCAAGCACTTACTGATATTCAAATGAGTTGATTTTTTACGAAAACTCTTAGAAATATACATTTTAGACAAATTGAACAGCTCTGATCATTTGTGTAAGACTCCAAAATGAGTCTCTCAAAAACCTTGTGTCAAATTTTGTGTGACGGAAAATGGCCTCATAGAATTAATACAGCAATAAAAGGAGAACACAAACTGACAAAGAGAATAAATTTTCTCCCCTAGGGGTGGAGAAGTGGGCTTTTCCTCCAAACTACTCCCTGTGGCCACGTCATCAAAAGTATAAAACGGGAAAAATTCAAAAAAACCCCTGAACTTTGAACTCAATGTCAAATAGGCACCTGAACTTAAATAAACTTCAATTGAACACCTGAACTTTCACTCCGTTATTCAATTTACCCCTGCCGTCTCAATCCGTGAGTTTCCTAACGGCAACCGCTGAGCTAGACACAAACAGACAGAACAAAACGTTAGAGGGAGAAATTGGAGGGAAACAACAGTGATCTGGCACCTTTTTAAGGCCCCGTTCGGCTAAATAAGCCTATTGACTTATTTTTTGTCTTTATTCAACTTTTTTTCATATTTGTTAGTTTTTCATCAATTTTTTGGAGATTATTGCATCGTCATAACAAGAGGAATCAAAAAGTAAAAAATTATGATCGAAATCCATTTTTTTAATAAAGACGAAAAAATTGGCTTATTGACTTATTTTTATCTTTATTAAAAAAAAGTAGGTTTCGATTGTAATTTGTTACTTTTTAGATTCCTCTTTTCATGATGATGCAATAATCCCCAAAAATGACAAAAAAATACAAAAAAAAATTTGAATAAGGACAAAAAATAAGCCAGTAGGCTTATTTAGCCAAACAGGGCCTTAAAAAGGTGTCAGATCATTGTTGTTTCCCTCCAATTTCTCCCTCTAATGTTTTGTTGTGTTTGTTAGTGTCCAGCTCAGCGGTTGCCGCCAGGAAAGTCATAGATTGAGACGGAGGGGGGTAAATTGAATAACGGAGTGAAAGTTCAGGTGTTCAATTGAAGTTTATTTAAGTTCAGGTGCCTGTTTGACATTGGGTTCAAAATTTAGGGGTTTTTTTTGAATTTTTCCCAGTATAAAACCAATTGTAGAATTGTTGTGCTTTGGACTCTTACCTGGGGTTAAACCAATTACTCGTCCACTAAAAATTAATGTTCCAATTTCCAGAAACTCAAAAATAACGTATAATTAAAAAAATAAGTGTTTCAGTTTTCAATTCGTTTGAACCGCTGCAAATATGTTATTTTTTGATCATTTTATTCTAAAGGTTTATAATTATTTTTTGGCTCTAGGGCTCCCATAATTAAGTTTCTACTATTTATTTGGGACCCTATTGAGGAGAAACTTAATTATGAGACTACTCGAGACAAAATTTAATTATAACCCTTTGAAAAATATGATCAGAAAAATAAAATCTTCGCAATGGTTCAAACGGATTAAAAATTGAAACACTTAATTTTTGAAAAATGATTTTCACACTTCCTTTTTTATTTTTATCCACACAAATTTCAAGTATTGTCCTTGAATAAGTAAAAAAGTGTATTGAATAAAAGGCAAGATAATAAATTCAAGTGAATAAAAAAAAAATTAATTGTGAATTACAAAAAAGAAAGTGTAAAAATCAATTCCCTAATTTTCATAGTCATGTTATCCTTCAACTTCTGGAAATTGGAACACTAGTTTTCACCGGAGTAGGAGTAGGTTTCCCCAGGTAAGAGTCCAAATCACAGCACGTGATTCTACAATTGGTTTTGTACTTTTGAAAATGTGGCAGCTGGAAATTGGTTTGAAGGAAAAACCCACTTCTCCTCCTGGGGGAGAGAATTTATTCTCAACACAAAATACTATAAAGGGTGGTTTTAATGCCATGGGCTCTTTATTTTAGTGGATATATACTGATCTTGGAAAATTACATAAATCGTCTGGTCATTATGTGATCGTGTATTTGTGTGTGAATTTCCATCCTAGCTCATAGCATAACATATATATACTAGTTCCCTTCGTAGTTTTCTTCTCATTGACCAAATATCTCCTCAAATCCAAGATTATTCAAACACAAGTACATATTCTTATAATTATATATGTGTGAATGGATAGTTGGATATATTACACCAAAGATCTGGTTCATGCAAAATAGTATTTAAGGGAAAAAGTGGAAAGGATAATCCATTTTCTGGGCTATATTTAGAGGAAAGAAACACTAATCACATACCAGGACAATCATGTGCAGCATACAACACATTCAGTCCGTCGGGACCTTTTGTGCTATATGACCGATTTGATTGTAAAATATCCAACATAAATGACTCGAAACGAGATTCGGCAGCCAGAAAAAGTGGGCTGTCTCCAGCACCATTAACTAACGTTGCCATTTCAGGATCCAATTTTAATAAATACCGTGCCACCTCCTCATGTCCATTCCTTAGGGCCTCATGTAGAGCTGTAGTACCATGTATCAATTGACGATCAACTAGCACTTCTTCCGCATCTCTTTGACGGCGACTACCACTCGAGTTTGTTTCATTCTCTAGAGTAGCAGTCATGTCTCTCGAGTTTGTTTCATTCTCCAAAGAAATAGCTGTTGGAAATATTGATCGTTAGGATATTTGTAAACACGGATGTAATAAGAGGTCACACCCACAAAAATAACAAAAATAACAATATGTTGAGATCAGTGAAACCGAAACTGATATCATTAGAGACTTAAGTAGAACATAGCCCTCAAATGAAAAACAACAGACAATCAAAGCAGCTCTTCGATCGAAATTTCAAATCACAAGGACAGAAGGAACCAAGTGCTTGAGCGGAAAATCGATTTCTTTCACCTCTGTACACTGTTAGAAAAAAAAAAAAAAAAAAATCTTGTAGCGATTCCTCCACTGTTCAAGTAGAGAAATAGGAGTGGAGAAAACTTGTTGATATTTGATAGAGGTATGCAAAACATGCTTTCCCTTAGAGAACAAACGATTTTTAGGAAACTTTGTGTGCATCTAAATCGTTTCCCATAAACCAAAAACCGTTGTCTGCTCAAAAAATACACTCAAAAGCTCCTCACGAACCAAGAAGGCAAGAACCACTTGTATGCCCAAAAAATACACTCAAAATTATACATCAACAAACTGCCAAAGCAACACAAGTATAACTTCAGTTTTTTTGTAATATAAAACTCTATGTTTTAATTTTTCTGAACCGTGAAGAGAATTTCGTTGGCCATAAATTAAACTCCCTATGGTTTATGCATTTCCACACTCATGTATCTCAGGACCAAGAGGATAATATGTAACAACCCGTATTTTTTTTTCAGTAATAATATAATTAATAGTATTATTAGTAATAATAAAATTCTTTTCCTTAATATATATAAACAAACGTATTTTTTTTCATTTTTGCATGCAATCACATGCATGCATGTATTAATTTTTTTCCCCTACACTCCCATACATGCATGCACACTCTTTCCCTTCCCTCACCTCACTCTCCTACAGTCTCTCTCCCTCCCACAGCTCCATCTCTCTCCTGCAATTACTCCCTTCATTTCCTTTCTCTCCAAGAAAAATAAAGTTCATCCCCCTTGGCCAAAACCAAAAATTCCTTCATCACCAAGCCTAATCCGAATTTAGAACATTCTTATCCCCCTAATACTTCCTCCCTGCTTATAAATTCAATCCTATCTCGTCCAATTCAATGCCCAAGAGATCAAACCTTCATAAATACCATATTATCACCTTATGCAAAATTCACCTATAAATACCCCACCACTTAGGCCACGAACTCTCCCCTACACCTTTTACCTTCCACCGAGTCAGAATAGAGAGAACAACCAAAGAAAACGAAGCTTTAATCCATAGAGTATTAGAGAGAGAAAGAAAGAGAGAGAAAAGTAGGTTTGTGTTCAAAAACCAACCGAAACCCGAATTGACCATTCCAAACACTTCTCACATCTCCTAGCATCCCCAAAAATCATCCAATTCGATCCCAAGGTTCCCCGACCGAAGAAACCGAAGTCACCTTCTCCAAAATTCAAGTTTCGTTTTTGATTCAATTCGATCCAAACTAAGGTATTATAATCCTATCCAACCACTTATCCACTTTCCCTAAGTATAATTGAATTTTTTTGACTAGTTATTAGGGCTTGAAATGAACCCGAACGAAAAATAAAGCTCACTGTGCGTTTTCTGCCATATTCACCATTTTGATATTATTTTTGAGCCCGACACTTTGTTTATAATTAATTTCGTAGAAGATGACCCTTATGATATTTATTTTACAATCTTTATGATATTAATATTATGAAAAACTATTGCTGTGATATTATTTTCTTAAAGTGTAATATCATCGTAATATAAAATGAATTAGTGCTATCAGTTTAATTTATCTGGTAGATTGAGTTGGATAATAAAAAATTTTAATACTCTTATTTAGTAATTTTAAATGTTTTGAAAAAATTTTGCGACCTCCCAAACAATGTTTTTTAACACCCAACTATTTTTTCTAAACTCCTCACACCTCAAAAATTAATCATATATTGTTATTATCATAAATTTTTATTGTTTTCATTCAAACGATTACACACGGAAAATCCTTGCGACCTTATAAACTATGTTATTAATGCCCGAGTAATTTTATTTAGAGTTAACATCATTATTTAAAATAATCCCGCGACCCTCCGAACCCAACTTTTGACACTCAAACATGTTTTATAGAACCTTTAGGTCTCTTATTAAGGTCATGATAATTATTCTAATATTTTTACCTAATTAGTGTATTTATTTAGTTTTTAAATCAATCAAATTTCTTAGAAATAATTATTGAGAACCTAGAAAAATTTCAAATTTTTTTTTATAAAAGTTCTTACTTTATTATTGACATCGTGGCCATACAAGACTAAGGGTAACGGTCCATTCATAAAAGGTTGCGTGATTGCATTGCTTATTAATTATTTTAATTATTATTAATTAATTGTATATTATAATTTGATATCAAAATATATTGTAATCTGCAAACCTTTAAATAAAAAATTCAAAATAAACTTTTAAAATATTTCTCTAACAGTAGCTATATTGTCTTATATTGTACCATGTTCCAATTGATCATCAAGTTGCCCTTCTTACACATCTTTTTGACGACGACTAATATTACTCGAGTTTGTTCCATTCTCCACAGCAATAGCCATACCGTCTTGTATGGTACCCTGCTCCAATTGATGATCAACTAGCCCTTCTTCCACATCTCTTTGATGACGACTACTCCTCAAGTTTGTTCCACTCTCCATAGCAGTAGCCATATCATCATCTTGGATCGGGAGCTCATTATTAGGGTCTGCAAGTGTTTTCACCACTTGGAGGTGACCAAACCTAGCTGCGACAAGGAGAGGGGTGTCACCTTGTGAGTTCACTTGGTCAGAAAGAAAAGGGAAGCGCCGGAAAGCTTCCGCAACGAAGGTATCTCGTCCGGCTCTTGCTGCTATGTGAAGGATATTGTTGTTGCCGTGTTGCGTCCTCCTGAGAAAACGACCATCTTGGATACCCATGGCCTCTTCCTCTGTTATGTTTCTTCCATCCATTAATCCTGGGAGATATATCACATCCCCATTCGTTGCTGCCTTGTAGAGTTTAGGATCCATCCTCCCCATTCTCTCTCTCTCTCTCTCTCTCTCTCTCTCTCTCTCTCCAGATGTGAAACCTGTGTCTCCGACTCCTTACGAGCAAGGTAGTTAGTACTTATTGCTATAACAATGTCCGCCCGTTTGGCAAGCTGTCCTTGTATAAATTAGGAAATGGATGGGGACCGTCCATTTTTAGGCTTTTTATAGAAATTATCGAGAACATCAATCACGTCAAAATTCGTAATTTAATCGGATACCGTTTGATATAATTTCGGAACACGTTTATCTTGAGAAAAATATTAACACACTGGATCGAAAGTCCAAACCCCTTTTTTTAATATAGTTGCATTTCGAAAAATGGCAAACAATATTGATCAATATAATTTTTGGCGTGACTCGTATTTTCAAGAAGTCTAAAATATGAATGGTCCCTATTGCTCTAAACCTACAAATGGACAGGTTAGACCGTCTAATCACTTTTGAGGGACAAAAGGATCCATCTCCTATAACTTACTTCCCCAAGTAAGACTGGAGTAGTATTTAAAATCTTGACCCGCTAAATGTGGGGAAGAGAAATTTGTTGTTGTAGTATCGTCGATTAATATGACTTCATTAAATCTTCTTAATTTACCCAAGGCTTCCTAGTTAAATGTGGGTAAGAAAGTTTGTTTATCAAAAACAAGAAGATAAGTTTGTTGTAGTATCTACCTATTACAGTACTATTATGATTCAATTAAATCTCCTTAATTTGCCCAAGGTTTTCCTAGTTGAGCTATCAAATGGGCATCGCAGAGTCAGCTCCCATGTGAAATTAAATTAATCATCTATTTATTTAAATAAACATAAACATATAAATAAAAAGTGAAAGCATCCTGCTAGTACTTCAACAACTGCGTAATGGCAATTCGAGTTTGTAATTAAAAAGAATAATAGTCTGTTTGATTAAGAAGAAAATAAATAAGGCAAATTTTCTTAATCGTCCCTCTAGTTTTACAGTTGTGTCAATTTCATTCCTCCAGCTTCAATTGCAACTAAATAAACCCTATAGTTTGTTTTATGTGCCAAATTGGTAAAATCGTTTTCACCGTGAATGAAACTAACGGAAAATTTAGTTTTAGTTTCAGGGTTCTTTTAGGGTAGCCATTGAAATGTCTTAAAGCTAAAAAATTCATTATGACCTTTTAAGATAAAATGATATGAAAAATAAGATCTTCGTACCGGTTCAAACAGATTGAAAATTGAAACACTTAATTTTTTAACTATATTTTTTAATATATAAACAGTGTAAAAAAAATAAGTGTAATTTAGTAACTTTACCTTAATGGAGACAAAAAGAGGAGCGCCTCCGGAGAAAATTGGATCGTGGAAATCATCCTCCTTCCTTAAAAAAGACTGGCAAGCGCTTGCGTTTTATCTTAAGATCATCCTCCTTCCAATTTTCATCTCCTTCCATAAAATCATAACGGATTTTTACACCATTTATATATTAAAAAATATAGTTGAAAATTTAAGTATTCCAATTTTCAAACCGTTTAAATCGGTGCGAAGATCTTATTTTTTAATCATTTTATCTTAAATGGTCATAATAAATTTTTACACCGTTTATATATTGAAAAATACAGTTCAAAAATTAAGTGTTCGATTTTCAATCTATTTGAACTGGTGTCAAGATCTTATTTTTCTAATCATTTTATCTTGAATGGTCATAATGGATTTTTGGCTTTAAGGTTTTTCAATGGGCACCATAGGAGAGCCATGAAACTAAAACTAATTTTTCCGTTAGTTTCATTTTTCATTCACGGTGTGAACGATTTTATCAATTTGAAATATAAAACAAACAACAAATTTTATTTGGTTGCAATTGAAACTGAATGGATGAAATTGAGACAGACATAAAACTAGATGGACGACTATGAAAATTTGCCCAAATAAATACTAATGATATTGAAGATAATGGGTAGTGATTGAAGTTAGAAATTGTGATAGAGAGGGAGAGAAAGAGGGGTCTAGTTATTACGGCGGCTTCTATTTGCATCTTAAAATTTACTACATAAAACTCAGAAAAAATTATAGAAAAAAAAAAACCCGAACAAAAATGCCCTCATATGTAATGACCAATTCATCCCTGAAACTGTCTACCTTGTTCTCCCTACGCTACAACCTTCTTCTTTTTCTCTCCTATGCTACAAATCCTATTTGACCTTTCCAGTAGCACCGCCACCAAATTTTTTTCTCCATCGTCGACAACAGCAGCAAGCTCCATCAACGGCACCAACTTTCCCCCTCCAATGTTGCCACTGAGCCCCGTCACCACCACCAGTACACCAAGCTCCACCACCACCGTCCCCCACCAGCGAGCTCCATCATCAACCCCCACCAGCAAGCTCCATCAACCCCCACCAGCAAACTCCATCACCTCCTCTCGTCACTGACTCTCTCTCCTCTTCACCACCCATTCCCATCACTCACTGTCGGCACAACCACCGTCATTAGTATTCAATTAGTGTGTCCCGACATAGTTGGATTTTAAAATATGAAAGTTGCATATAATTTCATAGTTTACATATATTTTTGGATTTTAAAAAATGAAAGTTTTTGGGAGGCGGATGGGTACGTACCACACACATGGTATCCTGTCGGCGATCCTAACTATCCAAATGTGTGTTTTAGATTGTCTAGATTTACTCCCTCCCTCACCCGACCACTCTCTCATCTTTTAGAGAGAGAAAAAAAGGAGAGAGAGTGGTCGGGTAAATAGAGAGAGAATGAATAAATCTGGGCCATCCAAAAATCATTTATACGGCTAAGATCACGGATGAGTATCGCCACGTGATATCCTCTCGGCATGCAAAAATTGCTGAAGATGCTGACAAACAAAACTCCAAGTCAACTCATTTCAATTTTTTGCCTTTTAAACTCTTCTCGTTAAGATGGATAATTAATTCAAAAAATATTATGAGAATGAAACAAAAATTTAAAAATTCAAAAAAAACACACAAAACGAGATAGACAAAAGAAATTAAAAAGAATGGACTCATTAGTACTTGAAATTGGGTAAACTTCACAAACACTCCTCACTGTTATTACAATCACTCTAACAACTCTTTATTCACCAAAATCGCGTTGACATCCCCTCATGTAACTACTACAATAGTACCCCCCCTTTTTTTTTTTCCATTCCCTTCTCTCTTCCCCCTCCTCTCCCTTTACCTCTCCCATTCCCATTCCAGTGTCATCACACGGTAGTTAACCGGACAAAAGAATGCTGAGTACTAACCACCGAATATACCATCGCACGACTGTAACCATTCTCCAATCATGTTGATTAATAAAATTATCGATCTGATGAGAGAGAGAGAGAGAGAGAGAGAAGGTTATTATAGTACTGGAAGTATTTGACTAGGTCTAGGATGAAACGTTCGCAGTGAGAGTTTTGATATTGTTTCATTACGTAGTTTGAATATACCACAAAACTCACCCAGACAGTATCTCTATTTAGCTAAACTAAACCATAAGTACTTTTAAGAGAATTGTAAGGGATATTTTAGTTTCTTTGACTTCCGCCTCATTATTCTCTAGCGAATTAGTTCAGCACACAAAATTAAAGTCAAGAATATATATTCTGTCTTTCCAACCCATTCCATCGTTTTCTTTCTGATCAAATGATTCATGGACTCAGTAGAAGGCAAATAACAAAGCAAAACGTGACATGGTATTTTTGCACTCAGACGCAACAAGGATTTAAATTTACAAGTTGTCATGTAAGGGGTTATTTCTTTTGCAACTTGTCTTAAATTTATTAATTACTAGCGTTTAATCAGATATGCGTAGGCTGATTGACCAAATTAACCATCAAGTTTGAAGGGCAGGTAAACAGAAGGAAGGGGATGATGATTTCTAAAGCAGCAACAGCTCCAGAGAAATGTTGCAGACTATAAAATGGAGATTACAAGCGAACGCAGAAGAATGAACCTGAATTTTTGATTTTTGTGGTTTTAGGAAGGCTCATTTTAAGTTATTGAGTCCGGGGAAAATTAGGTTAGTAAATTTGGATGACTAAAAGTAAAGAAAATGATTTTCACACTCTCCATTTTATAATCCAATAATTCTTAATTCTTTTTCTATCTTTATCTATATGAGTTTACAATTTAGCTCTTAAATGTGTGAAAATTGAATTGAAAAAAGGGGCAACATAGTAAATCTATGTGAATAAAGACACACAACAAAGAAGAAGGAATGTACGTAGATCGTAAAATAGAAAGTGTGAAAATCACTCCCCAGAATAATTCCTTGGCAATGTTGGTCATAATCACTTTTGGGAAAGGTAATTCAGAGTGGAATGATTGTTTCGAGAACACACATTATATATATATTTATACTACAATGTTTGAAGAAGTTTGCAACCTTAAGTTGTTAAACGATCAATTTGCAGACGCAATGTTGGTCATAACGTTGTTGCTGTTGTATTGACAATAACCTCAAAGGATTCGGGTTGATTTATTGGCTTATTCTCTGGATTCTGCTTTGCTGATGCAGAACAAAGAGGAAAAGAATTTTTAAAACAATTGCTGCCGGCGAAGAACAGGTCAAGTTGCTGACTAGGGGTAAAACATAATTTGGATAACCTCGGTTTTTACTACAAATTTGGTAGTCCCAGGACCGGCTCATTAGTTTTGGAGGTCGGAAGCGAATCTCTTGAATGAGGACTCCTTATATTTTTCATAAAAAGTGGTTTACAAAAAGTCTCATAAAAAAAAACCATTACAAAAAAGTAATTCCACCATTACAAAAAAAAAAAAAAAATCATTACAAAACAATTACTCCTCATGGTTTTCTTTTCTTTTCTTTTTTTTATCGTCCCAGTGTTTCTAATGATTAATTTTACCGTTTGGACCTATTTTGTGACTCTTAAATTTCAATTGAGCCTATTTTGTATAAAGGAGGCTTAGTGCAAAAACATTTTGGGCCATATATACATACATATATATAGAGATCCTAGAATTTTGAGAACTCTCATTTTTAACATTTTTTGGGAGCTCGAAGTGTTAGGACCGTGAGGGACACCACACACACAAACGCACGCAGTGATTTCAGAGAAAAACTCCCTTTGATTATATATTCACACAATATACAATAAAGATGAAAAAACTCTTCGGGAACCACACGCCGGTTCCTCTCCGGGAGGCCACAACCCGGCCCCCCACGCTCGCCTCACCCTCTCCCTCACATTATGTCACACACAAACCCTAATAGGGTTTACAACTATATATAAGAGACTCCAAGGGTAAATACGCTCAACACCCAACACTAAGGGTGCTACACAAAATAACCCCACCACTATGGGTGGACCCAACAATCACCCCCTCCACCCAGAGTGGGTAATCGTTGCATCCGTCCAGCCTCTCTAGCAAAGCGCCTGTGTCACTCCAAGTCTAGCTACCAGCCCCCCCTCACTGAAGTACTCCTGTCTGACTGAATGTCTCCTTGCAAGACTAGATCTTCCGAGGCTAAACCTGGAGCGCTGTCAGGCTGCAATACTGACATCTCCGCCGATATTAAACACCCCCTCAATAGAGTGCTCGCACCTCCTTGACCGGAGTGCTCGCATCCTCACAGGACACAATCCGTGACTCCATCTCTCCTTATGCGGCCACACATCCTGAAGAGAATCCAGTCACAATATCCACAAAGGAAGAGATCCCAGCGATGCATCGTCTGGTCTCCATCTCCATCCCTCTGTCCAGAGCTCCCGTGAACATCTCCCAAACAACCAGTTGCCCGCCGTCTGCAGACTATTCCACACACAATCTGATTTGGTAACCGACACTCCTGTACTTCTCAGGTCATGACTCCTCGTACTCCAGTGTCCTTCCTGTGTGTCTTCACAACTGTTGCTTCACCTGTTCACTATCACAAAAACTCATACTGCTTGTCTAGTACCAAACATCAGCTCCACCAGTCTGTACTCTCCACAAGCATGTATCGATTGCCCATCATCATCCTTATGCAGCCCAAATCACAACTGCAACTTCCGATGATAGGTCTTCATCACATCCGCCACTCCCAGAGCCTCCTACCACTCTCTGTCATCTCATCTCTTCTCCTGCCACTTGGTCCATACTCGTTCTATTCCCAGCTTTTTCCCAGCGTCCCCTGACCTTCTCAAGATCACCACGAACAGTCGCCCTAAACAAGCGCCTGTTATCACTTCCAAATCAGCGTCCCCTGACCTGATCGAGTGTCTCCTTGCTTGCTAGGTCTCTTGTGACTGATCGCCTTGCTAGAAATAAGCATACCCACAACCCGAACAATCTCCAAACATCTGATTCTTGCTCAACTAAACATTAGCCTCAGCCTAGGAGCCTCCAATCAGAAAATAGAATGCACGGTTGGATCCGGAACGTCGAGATAGTCAAAATCGACTACTCATACGCGAAAAACGGAGTCCGAAACGGCCCCGAAATCGCAAAAAATCAAATCTGACCCGGCAGTTGACCCGTTGACCATTGACCAGCACTGTACATGCTCACTGGACTGCCACGTCATTGTTGACCGGATGACGTGTACAGTTGATCGATGACATGGCACCCAAAATGGGACCTTTCTGATGACGTGGCTCCGCCACGTGTCCGATGACGTGGCTGCTGACTAGGCTGCTGACTCATCTCCTAGTCATCGTTGACCACCCATGTGGCGTTGACTGACACATGCTTTCCACACGCCAGCGTGTGCCCGGCACACTCCAGCGTAGATCTGATGCGAAGTCAACTCAAAACTTTGACCGGCGCGTGTGGCTCACTCCGGCGTCGTCCAGTGATTTTCCGACCACTCCCGAGCTCGTCTCGACGAGACAAACACAACCCCGTGCTCCAATCTCGCATCCGACGACTCCTGGTATGAACCACCCTTGAACCGCCTCTACGCAGACTCGCCTCTGCTGTTCGAACGGCCATTGCCGCCACCTCCGAGCTCCTCCGGTGACGTGCTACCCCAATCCGTGATCGTCTCTTCGAGGTGAACACAACCCAGTGCTCAAAACTCGTCTTTGATTATCCACGTCCTCGGGCTTTTCAAAATAGCTTCTCTGCCCGCCGCCGACTCCGCCCGCTGCGATCGAATGGCTCCCCAGCCTTCATCCGGTGACGAAATTCGACCCCGTCACCTCCTACAGATTCGTCTCAGTGAGGTGCACAACCCTTACTAGTCCGATTGAGTTTTCAGATGGCTCAACCGAGAACCAGCTTGGGCTTTGCTCCGTGCTTCCTCCTCGGGTAGTCGGGTGACAAAACTCGAGGTTCGTGAGCTACTTTTTTTTTTCTTTCAGAAATCGAACCCGTGGTTTTTCCGGTGACCCTCTTCTTCAACCCCGCTTTGATACCAATTGTTAGGACCGTGAGGGACACCACACACACAAACGCACGCAGTGATTTCAGAGAAAAACTCCCTTTGATTATATATTCACACAATATACAATAAAGATGAAAAAACTCCTCGGGAACCACACGCCGGTTCCTCTCCGGGAGGCCACAACCCGGCCCCCCACGCTCGCCTCACCCTCTCCCTCACATTATGTCACACACAAACCCTAATAGGGTTTACAACTATATATAAGAGACTTCAAGGGTAAATACGCTCAACACCCAACACTAAGGGTGCTACACAAAATAACCCCACCACTATGGGTGGACCCAACACGAAGCACGTGCTTCCTTGGCCTCTCCCTTTAGCCAGCCCTGGGTAGTCTTAAATATCATGGATCACAAAGAAAACAAATGAGAAATTATAGTATCAGATTACGCGTAGAATACTTTTCTAAAATTGAATTACATGTAAGATATGTATGGGTAGTTCGAGATTATGGTATCAGAATTGGCCGTAATGTGGTGTGGGCATTCCCATGTTACTGTTAGTGAAGAATTCGAATACTCCCTCCGTTTCAATTCTTTTGTCCCTTTCGGGAGTTCATTGTCACTTTTCAATTAAATATATCTTTTAAGTGATTTTGAAAATATTGTTTAAAAGAGTTTATTGAGATCTATCAAATAAGATCCATATTGCATATTTTAATATTACCAATTAAAAGTTATAATTAGTTCTTTATCCGGTTGGACTAAGACAAGAGACAAAAGAATGAGGACGGAGAAAGTACTAAATCTCCTGATCCCGAGAGTTTGATATAGCGATATGATACACACCAGAAGAACATGCACGGTAGTAACACACTTAATACTCTATAAACTCACATGAGGTGTGAGCTCTAGCTTATAATGCGTGGGGTCGCCTGACCCCATGAAAAAATTATTCCCTACTACTGTGGTTTGAAAAAAGTTCATACTCGCCTTGTCCCATAAAGTCAGTCTTCTATGAATCTTATTTGATAAATCTCGATGAGATCTTTTGAACGGTGAAAAAAAATTGAAAAACTATTTTAGTAAATACATTACTTTTAAATTTAAAATTTCACGTAATTTCATAGGAGACCAACTTTATGTGACAGAGGGAATAATTTGTTAGTAACATTTGACACCATGGCATGTGATTTAACCCCAACCCCTCTGGTAGCTAGTTGCACCCAATAATTATCCCTCCAAAAGCTCTAAGTTGATGCCCCCACCACACCCACCCCCCCCCCCCCCTGCTCTCCTGCTCTCGGCATGCAGCTCTATTTATGTTTTCTCGATATATCTTTGTTACTAAAAAAATAAGAAGTATTCTGTTATGAAACGGTTTATAGGTTTAATTTTTTTTAAAATATGATTGGGAAGTTTATGTTACCATCTAGCTTTTGACAGAAAAATATTCTTTAGAGTTTTATGTTTCAGTAATATAGGATTTCACTTAATTAAAAGCTAGGGGTTATAATTTTGAATTCAAGGGATGGCCGTAAAATTAGCATACGAAAATAGATGTTAATACAAATATTGTATAAGCACATTTTGAAATTTATTTTCATTTTTGAAATAAAATATTATTTTCTGATCAATCAAAAACTAATTTCTGTTAAATAATTGAAGTTCAAATTCACTAGTAACCCCATAAAAAATAATTTTTAGAATTGCCACTGACTCCACACATACTGCACGTGCGCGTTCTCGATCACATGGTGATCAGCCGTGAGGAGTGTGTATGTCACTCATGTTTTTGTTCCAATAATGTTTATGTTTATTCTTTTGGGAAAAGTCTACAACACTAGCTTCCCAAACTATAAGCCTTGTGTGAGACAACTTTTTCTTGTGGGGGATTTGCATTTCAGTGGGAGTTGGGGCAAATAATGCCCATCTCATAGAGAGATTTTTACGGAATAACATAAATATAGAATAGAGAGAAAAAAAATTCCCCATACATGAAACGGACCAACTGAAATTCTCCATACATGAAACAGAGGAAAAAAAAATTCCCAAAACATGGAGTCTGTTTGTAGTTGAATCTGGGTTTGAACCTAAATTGTCCCTTCTTTGGACCTAAGTTGCCCCTTCTGTGGACTTAAGTTGCACCTTATTTTTTCTTAGAAAAACAGCCAGTGAAGCAAATTGGTAGCTAGCAGCATAACTTCTTCACATTTCTAATTAAAACCAAACAAGAAATTTCAAGTAGCCATTCTTAGAATCTAAAAGCAAAAGTATAAAGTGGATGCTAGAAAACAGAGTACCTTATTTTCTCTATTCTTTCTCTTTCTAAAGATTACCCAAAAGATCGACACCAATCTCTAAGTACTTTAAAAACCCAAATCGGAAAATAACTCAAATCCCAAATTTCTCAAAAAACAATGGAAATTGTACCCAGATTGAAGAAATGCTCAAGAAATTGAATATTCAGGAAGTTCATAGAAGGGACAACTTAGGAAACTCAGATACGACTACAACTGACTCCATGTATGGGGAATTTTTTTCCCTCCGTTTCATGTATGAGGAATTTTTTTCCTCCATTCTATATTTATGCAATTCTGAAAAAACCTCTCCATGAGTTGGGCATTATTTGCCACAACTTCCATTGAAATGCAAATTTCCCTTTTTCTTCTTCTGGATCATGGAAGTCCTTCAGTATAAGCATTTCGTATTGCCAATCTGTTGCTATTGCTGCTGCTGCAATTTGAGTCGTTTCATCGTACGGGTCCGTTAATCCAGCCATTGGCAAAATTAACTAAAATACGTCACTGAGTTTCCTTAAGGATCACATGTAGTGGATATATATGTGTAATTAACCATGCCACGGTTGCCACCTACGTTGTTGGAAGGGAGAGAATTGAAATTGCACATACAAAATTCATCAAACAAACTTTATTAATCTGCTCAAAATCATTATATGCTCACACGCAAGCTCTCAGATCTACCATAACAGACCTACTAGCTAGGCGGGGGAACAGGGACAGAACCAAGATCATATATAAAGGCGATCACAACATGAGCAACAAGATTTTGAAAGTTCAAGATTCAAGAACCGAAAACATTTAAGTGTCTAAATAATACACAATATCCAAGTGCTCTTAACAAACCAAATACAACTAAAATGTGAAAAAATAGAAGTTTTCCAATGCATTACTTCAATCCTGTAGCATAATGGAATGCGACACTCCCTCAGATCTTGAAAATCATCTCAGTTGGAACAAATTTCCGCAACAATTTCCTTCTCGATCCATATAACCAAGCCTTATGAAGTTTATTTTTTTATTTATTTTTTTAAATTCTGATCGATAGAAGCCTTGTGGAGTTTAGGCCCAAGAGTTGTAGGTATTAACTTCACCATTTTTTTTCTTTGTTGGGGGGAGGGGCTCACCATGTTTGAAAAATACACTAGATAATTCTAGGGGTTTTCAAATGGGGCGAGTCCTTACGCCCAAGGGCAGAACCGCCACAACCGACAGATGCATCTCAGCAGGACATTCGTCCTCGCACTCCTAAGCGGGATGACCTCCCATAATAGTTTGATTTGTCTCATCGCCTTGCGCCGTTGTTGCATGCAGTATCGAATAATGGCAATAATGGTTGGAGAGAAAAGAATTGGAACGGAGAGCTCTACTGCAACAGAAGCTATGCCACAAATGATACAAACAAAGATGGCAACCCATAAGGCCTTAGGTGCTATTACTACAAATATACCGCACATAAAAGCCACCAGAGTTCCACGCATCGCCAAGCCAACCAATACCCAACTCATTATGCAAATTCTCCTTTGTAATTCTCCTCCACCATTTACTGAAAGCGCAAGTGTTAACACCGCAGTGATGGAGCAGGACATAGCAATGGTATCCGACACAATGAACGCCTTAATTGCGGCAATCTTTACGAGATTTGCAACACCCAAATTGTCGGGATCGGTGTCGTACCCACCTGGCATCGTAAATGCAGCGGCGAAAGTGACAGTGGCAATCAGTGTAGCTACCAAAGCCATGGTATTAATAAGTGGTTTATAATCTGCAACCCGTTCTCCATCAGGTAACATGTACTCAATTGGGCATCGGCCACGTGGGGCTCCGCGTGTTGCTAGATGAAGCCACATCAGTCTCTGTAATCAACGCCCAAAACTAGAATAACCGCACCATTCAATGATGAAGCCAATGTTTTAGAAAAAGTCTTCACAAGGTGGGTCCGCCCGGGACTATATCCTACTCCATTCGTTCTTTTTTAAGTGTTTAGTTTTGTAACTCTAACTTACTTAATTAGGAGACATCATTATTACACATTTCACATCAATTTTTACCTCTACTTTCCCTACTTACTCTCTTCGGATACATCATTATTACTTTTTTACTTAATAACTTTTTTAAAATAAAATCTACTTTTAGGGACAAAATAAAAAATGTATCAATTTTTATCTACCAAGTTTACGAAATGAACACTTATTGAAGGATAAGCAAAACTGAAATACTGAACTCTAAAAAAGGAACGAAATGAGTAATATCTTTGAAAATTATTGTAATGATATAAGTTTCTTACATGCATTTTTTTTCTTATTTTCTAATAACTGCTAAAAGTAACGAAATGATCATATGGATCCTCACAAATTCATGGTCCTATTTTGCTGTGTGTGGGCCTTATCTGGGCCAGCTATAATGATTCGATTTGTTCACCTTTTGGAGCTTGTCCCAAATATTGACCATATCAAAAGTTATGTTAATTGAGTATCGGTTAATATGCTTTCAAAGCGCATTTATACTAACATGAATTGATTAAATGGGTTTCAATCTATATTTACGATATCATTTTTTTCAAGATAAATGCGTTCTGAAATCATATTTAGCAGTATCCCATTAATGTAACTTTTGGCATGACCTATGTTCGAGATCAATTGTAGAAGGAACATGTTACATCAAAGCGAACCCAAAAAAAGAAGAAGAAGAATCAACAAACAACAAAAATTGGATTGTCTAAATGGATGGGAGAGGATCCATGTCCTAATCAAATATAGACTGAGTTCCAATCAATCTATCCCAGATTCAAAAAAATGATCAGAATCATTTGTTTTACAGAACTCATTGAGAAGAATATACGTATTGAAAATCAGTTTGATCGGACTTCATTTGCCATATGGAAAAATCACATTTGTGCCACACTAGTTTCAAACTTCAACAATCTTTTTTTCTTTTTTTTTTTGGACAAATGCGATGCATTAATAAAGAAAACGAAGTCCTATCAAACTAACTTTTGGAACGGATATTCTTCTCGACAAATTCAATAAAATGAACGATGTCGGTAATGTTTTTGAATCCAGAATAAACCCAAAGATATTGAAAATTGGAGGGGACGGGACCTTATTGTTGGGTTTTGCCCATGTGAAAAAGAAAAAGAAAAGAAAAGAATTATGGTTGGTCGGCTGGTGCATTTATTGGCTTAAGTTATTGTGTTTTTTGGAAGTGTTAAGCCGGCTGTGCATGGAGTAATTGTGGTGGTAATTGGTTCCAAGAAGTCTTTGGTTGTACTGCTTCCATCCAGACTCTTCTCGGCAAACCAAGAGGCTTTTGTGCTAGCCTATTTATGGGGCCTTCTGTAGAGTGGAAAAGGCAGAGAAAATAGAGAAAAGTCAATACTTTAGTGTATGTGTGCCGTGCAAGAGTGTGCTACGGCAGAGAGGAAATTATGAGAGAATATTGTGTGAGTTGGAGGGAGATAAAAATAACAAGAGCTTGAGAGCTAGAGTAGGAAATTTTGTATCTCATTGTACTCATTCAATATTAGTGGAAGTTGTTCTCTCCGTGGACGTACCCGAGTTTGGGAAACCACGTAATCTTGTGTTTTTGTGTGATTGTTTTTGTTACGCTTCCGTTGTGTGGGTGATCGGGTATTTTACCCGACACTTATCAAAAACAAACTGGACGTATGGAAACTCAGTCACGAAATAATAATTCATAGAAGCTGCTAATGCGTACCGCTGCCTTTTCAAAACAGCAGGCGTTGTAAGATTCAGAGTCACACGAAATAATTCAAACAAGGTACCTGTTGGGGTATATTCTTCCAATCTGTCTGGCAAAGATCCAAGGCTGTAAGACCTTCTTTGTTAACAGCCCCCAAGTCAATTGAAGCCGAAGAAGCTAATAACCTTGCCTTTCCATAGTCATTTTCTTTTATTGCCAGATGCAAAGGCGTGTTTCCTTCTTCATCACCCTCATTTAGAAGCTCCAATATTTCTGGAATCCTCATCAGGAAACGAACATCCCGAAATTTGCAAAGATGAAGTGCATGTCGACCTTCATGATTGCGCGCCTCGATTGACTCTGGACACATCTCGAGTATCTTCTCACAAATCTTCCCATGCCCGCTGCTCGCTGCTCCAAGGAGAGGGTGTGACCCTCATTATCGGGAAAGAGGGCAATCGAATGGTCGGCCTCCAATATTTGATGAACCAAATCCAAATAATGTGCTTCTACTGCATAGTGAATGGCTGCCTTTCCGTGGTCATCTCTTTGTCTCATCAGATACGGTTTTTGTCTTATTAGATCAGAAATAATTTCGACTGCAAGAAGCCGCATGAGAAAGAAGCCGCATGAGAAATCAGAGGGATATATATATTATTTGGAGCTGGTACCCCTCATACAAAGGTTAACACAAATTTTGACACAAAATTAATCGAAGTTCCACGCAATTGATTGGAACCGTTTAATTTGTTTAAAATATGTTTTAAGAGTTCTAGTAAAATATCAACTCATTTTGATACCAATAGGGGTTTAATTGGTTCATTAAGTTTTATTATGTAAAATTTTACATGAATCAACTGATTGAACCGATCAAATACTTACTGATATCCAAATAAGTTGATTTTTTACGGAAACTCTCAAAAATACATTTTAAATAAATTGAACAGTTCTAATCATTTGCGTAAGACTCTAAAATGAGTCTCTTACAAACCTTGTGTCAAATTTTGTGTGACGGGAAATGGCTTCATCAATCAATACATAAATAAAAGGAGGACACAAAAGAGAATAAAATTTCTCCGCTAGGGTGGAGAAGTGGGCTTTTCCTCCAAACTAATTCCCTGCCACCACGTCATCAAAAGTACAAAACCAATTGTAGAATTGTTGTGTTTTGGACTCTTAGAGTATCCACGATGACATAATCAAAAGTGCTAGGTTTTTAAGGTTAATAATATTTGTTTAAAATATAGCTCAAAGTGTTATCATTAAACTTAGCAACCTCCACAGAAATAATCAAATTATGGATTTTGGATAGCCAAAACTAACAACATTTTGTCAATAACCAAATTTAATTAACCTCACATTCTCAATCAAATGCACACATCATTACAAAAAAAACGTTATACTCCTATCTCTTCCCTTTTTCCCCTCTTTCTTTTTCTTTTTCAACAATGTTTTCAAAAAAAAATTTTACTTAAATTTTTTTTTAAACTATTTCCCCCCTCCAAA
>WJXA01000503.1:0-43793 GCA_014282245.1 Rhododendron simsii | reverse complement strand
CCTTCCTCCGCAAATGGATGTTAAATAGACCAAATTGCTAGAGCTACCAGAAGTAAGTTCAGGATCAGTTCATCCAAGAAGTAAGCCACAGTTGGATACATGTTTTGGGTTCGTTCAGTTTGCAAACTAATCTTGAACAACTTATTACTCGTCTTGATGAATTTTTACCTTGGGAAAAACCAATCTGATCGAGCTAGTTTCGTGAAGCTTGTCCAATGTCGGTTCGGCTAATAACAAACCAACTTCAAACACTAATATAAAACTCAGATGAGTTTTAAAGCCAAGCCTAACCAGCTTTGCTTGTTTGGTTCATTTATAGGCCCTATCTATGACTCTTGTTTAGCTAATTAGCTTCCAATGTCATCCGTTCTTCCCCCCTTCCATGTAATTTTTTTTTTCTCTTCTTCCGACAATCTAACATCAAGTTCAGCTTTCGCTTGACTGAATTCCCCTGCTTTTATCTCCCTATATTTTCCATAGCAATTTGCCAGGATTCGTATGTTGTTTCACTCTTTTTTTTTTCCCCACAACACTGTAGAATTATTCTATCCTCATGATGACACCGGCAACAGAGGCTGTGTTTTCTTGTGATTATTAGGAAAGCTTTAGGAGCAGAACGAACTGATATGCGTTGCCTTTAAAATATGAAGACTTGAACATCGCTGAATCCAACTTTCCAAATATAAACCATGCCACATCTTCAGCGAGAAATATGTTTGGAAGCATCCTTTTTTTTTTCTTACAGAAAAAGAGGAGATTTTATTCATCTGGGAGGTGAAAGCCATCAGAAAGTTGGGACATCCACAGACCGGACAAACCGAGCAACGCAATTATCATGGAAATAAATAAAAAACTTGTACTAAAATGCCAATCCAAAAGTATTCTGTAGTCAAGAAGAGGCACTAGTAACTGAAGCAAAACTCAATAAGAAAAACAATAGAGAAGATGCAAAAAAGTGGTAGTAAGCAACTAATGAAGCATGCAATTAATTATTAAGGTTAAAAATCATCTGAACCATGTAGAAGCTCTCTGTAGATTTCAGATGATGCCCTAGCTGAACCAAGCTCCTTCATCAGTTGGCTTCTCTCTTCCTCCCATCCATGGCACTTGTCAAAGTATTTTTGAAGCAGGTTTTCGTACTTGGCATGGTATTTAGCTTCCAAGCTCTGAAATTCTTCACTACTACAACAACTACTCCTCCTCCTTACTTCTTCCGTCGATTCCTTCAAACTAATGTCGAGTTTAGCTTTCTGTTGTCCGGTTAATTCCTCGTTTATTTTGTCCTTCATTTCATCCTTTGCTTGCACTTCTTCCTTTGATTCCTTCGAGCTAAACTCAAGTTTAACTTCCTG
This sequence comes from Rhododendron simsii, assembly GCA_014282245.1. Taxonomy (NCBI): domain Eukaryota; kingdom Viridiplantae; phylum Streptophyta; class Magnoliopsida; order Ericales; family Ericaceae; genus Rhododendron; species Rhododendron simsii. The sequence continues at coordinate 42,441 of WJXA01000503.1, read as the reverse complement.
TTGTCCGGTAAATTCCTCGTCTATTTTGTCATTCATTTCATCTTCTGCTTCTACTGCGGCTCCAAGTACTGCAACCCCAATATATATCCCTGAAACCAAGCCTACAATAAGGCTCCTAGATCTTAAAGTTTCAATGATTGTAACACAGGTTGCTATCACTAATGTCACGGCTCCGGTTACTGCAACTTCAGTTGCATTTCCATCATACCGATTGGCAGCCATCTACATAAATGATAAAATCCAAACACAAATTATTGGAGAAAAGTACAGAAGGACCGCAATTATTCTTTCATTTGCATGTGTAATCGTGGTGTCGGATATGGATAAATTTCGGGTTAGAGCTGAAAAATAAGAACAGACCATATACACATCAAACTATGTGCAACCCATAACCAATCAAGCAACAAATCAAGCCATAATAGAGCTACACGGAAGAACAGAGCTACACATGTGCATATGTTTAATTTTACATATACAGGAATGTAACACATTTATCAAGCACAATCTAACAAACGGCAGAGGATTGAAATTTTATATTATGGTTGATTTTGAATACTTGTAGTATTTTCTTTAAATTTGAAAAATTCTAATTTGGGAGTTGTGTAAAATTGCCTCATTTGATGCATGCACGTACCGGTAGAAGTGAGGAGAATAGTGAGACGAGGTAGAGAGAGTTGGAGATAATAAGATAGCTGACGGCTGTTAACAAGATCCTGCCCCAGTCGTTTGGGGGAAACCAGTACGACCATAACACTAGAAAGGCTGCGGCGCCTCGTTCGATCCAGAAAGCTAGATACTCAAGGTTTTCGGCAAATCCTTGAGATTTGTCACTATCATTCCCTGTAGAAGGAGGAGGAGGCTCTGCTCTATCTACCTGCTCCTTCGCCATTGATGCTCACCCAAATCAAATGAGAGAGAGAGAGAGAGAGAGAGAGAGAGAGAGAGAGAGAGAGAGAGAGAGTTGTTGCGGGTGTGTATATGTAACACAGGGAGAGAAGAGATTTTATGGATAATGTATATTGGAGCTAATTTCCGTTACTAGTAAGGAAACAGTTATGGGGAATATACAGAGATTCCATTTAAGAGTTTTGACCCACGAAAAATAGACTAATGCCTGGAATAAAACCGCTAGAACACAATTCTCAAAGAAAAATTATTCAATTCTCCTGGGTCATCATCACGTGGTATTGTCCGGGCCGTTTTTGCACCACACATTTAGTCTGGGTCCATGACAAATGTGTACGTTCCACTCCGATGTATGGTGAAAAACAAGTCTATATATATGATTTTCACGTGGTGGTATCGGATGAGCCCTGAATAATCTCTCTAGTTCCAAAGTCAAGAACTTATTCAACTATCAGAAGAGCTACACAAGTAACTGAAATAAAACTTAATAACAATACTTAACATGCACTATTAATTACCATCCAAATCAGAACAGCAGTGCTACGGTTTCCGACCGGAAAGGATACCGACCAGTTTCCAACTGCACTTCAGACCCACTCTGGCCACTGGACTGTTGATCCGAGCCGTCCAAACATTCTTAACAAAAACAACGAATGGGGTTACGTGACAATCAACGGCATCCGATGTGTGTAGGTGCTCGATCTAAACACTCCTTTATATATATATGTATATAAAAAAATGCATACATATATATATATATATATAAATGGAGTGTTTGGATCAAGCACCTACACACATCGGATGCCGTCGATTCTCGAGTAGGCCCACTCGTTTTCTTTTTTTTTTTTGTATAGAATTTTTGGACGCCTCGGATCAACATTTTAGTGGCCGCAGTAGGCCCGGCGCGCCATCGGGAACCGGTCGGTATCCCTTCGGTCGGAATTCTTAGCTTTATTGAAATCCGAAAGAGTTTACTGCTATAGTTCAATTCGGTCGGGATTCTTAGCTTTATTGAAATCCGAAAGAGTTTACTGCTATAGTTCAATTCAAAAGAAAATTTCATTCTTCAATGTCGCATATGGCGCCATTTCCACCAAAAACAAATTTTCATTCTTCAATGTCGCTTATAAAGAAAATTGACATTAAAAACAAATAAATTACATCACTATTTTGAAAAGTGACATCATAAATATATTAGATCATAGTTTAGGAAAATCTAATATTAAAAAGTAAGAATTGTAATGTCACTATTTTAAAAAGTGTCATCATAAACATATTATATCACAATTTTTTGGATGACTGACATTATTTACTTGTTGTAATCTTTTTAATTACAGTTTTTTTTTAAAGTGACATCTTTTTACTTATTTAAGTGTCATCTTTTAAAGATATTGTAGTAGTGTCCTTTGATCCCTTCGAGCTAAAATCAAGTTTAGCTTTCTCTTGCCTGGTTCTTTCCTCATCTACTTAATTAATTTGTTGTTCCTTTGATCTTTTGCTTTCACTTATTCCTTTGATTTCTTCGAGCTAGCTTTCTCTTGCCCGGTATTTTCCTCATTCCTTTTGTTCTTTCCATCTTCCGCTTCCACTTCTTCCTTTGATTCATTCAGGCTAAAATCAAGTTTAGCTTTCTCTTGTTCATTTTTTTTCTTGCCCGTCCCGTTTTTATCCTTGCCAGATTCCTGCAACTACAACCATGATCAAATTATCTCCTCTCTCTCTCTTTCTCTCTCTCTCTCTAAAAAGTATTAGAGAAGTAGCTAGGACTGGTTTCCCACGTACCGTATGTGGGATCCATATACTACAATGTGCACTAAAATTTAGATTTGGAGTTGTGGATACTGGAACTCACTTGGTAATAAAAAATGTGAGCAGTGTTAATTACTAATCCTGAGGATCACCAACATTTGATTTGGGATTGAAAGACTATGGGTAACTCAGAGAGAGTGAGAGAATAGATTAATTGTTGTAGCAAGCTTCACAAGACAATTAGAGATAGAATGCATTGGTTTTGCATCGTTGCATATACTTATGAATATATACATGGAAGCGGATACTCCCTGTGTTTGCTCGCTTTTTCCGAAAGAACAGTTATTTTTAAAAAAAATACAAAAAAATAAAAAACCACAAAAATAATCCCTTTCATTTTTGCCCACATTAACGTGCGAAACATGTATACGAGCAATGCTAGCTAGTACTGCATCCAAGAGTTTTTCGATGCTCAGAGACACGACGAATGCATCGAATGGTTTTGACTTGATGATGTAGGATAAAAATGGAGAGTTTTTGTATTTTATTTTTATTGTTTTAGAATAAGATTTTGGCTAGGAATATTTTCGTTTAGGTTAGAGTTATTAACTTTCCGTATTCAGTTTGATTTTAATTTCTATCTTTATTAGGATTCTTGGTCTACAAGAATTAAGATTTTATTTTAATTGATTAGGAAATATCTTTTATTTAATGCCGCTTGTTTTGGCATGATTTATTATTTCTTTTACTGTATGATTTCTAGGGTTAGGTTCTTATAAAAAGTGCTGTAACCTATTTAATTATTTAATTTTTATAGCTTTTTATCAATAATATTCAGACTTTGTCTTTTTCTCTTGAGGGTTCAAGAACTGCTCGTGGATTCGAGTTCTCTCTCGTTTTGATTAGTACACAACTAATCTCTTTATTATTTCCGCTGCGTCAAGTGGTATCAGAGCCACGCTTTTTCCTGGTTCGATGGCATTCGTCCGTGGAAGATACACAAACCCTATTGACGATGATCGTAGGGAAGGATTTGACAGGACTAGCACCAAGGGATTTGCCCATGGTCAACCTGTTAAACACAAAATTAATAGGAACCGCGTTGAGGGATTTGCCTGCAACCAACCTATTAATCAAAACGTCTCCGGAAGATATTCTTATTATCAACTTGATAGTGAGGATGAATCTGAAGACGAGTTACCTGAGGATGAATCTAAAGACGAGTTACCTGAGGATTATTATGGATATCAGTCAAAGAAGCAACAATCAAGATCTGGAGGATTTTATTGCACTGACAACGACTTTTTAACTATTCAGGTAGAACCAATAATTCCTACTTTTCATGGGTATTGCCATCCTGAGAATTTTATTTATTGGTTTCGTAAAGTAGATAAATTCTTTAAGTTCTACATGGATATTCCTGAAGAGAAGGAGGTCAAATATGCGGCTCGTAAATTATATGGCTATGTTTCTACGTGGTGGGAACGATTGCAATCCGATAGACTGCGACAATATAAACAACCCATTAGAACATGGCCTAGGATGAGACGATTGATGAGTGATAGATTTCTTCAGACAAATCATGGGCAGATGTTGTATCAAGAGTATCGAAGGAAGCTTGAGTCCAAACATTCCTTCCAAGGTACTTTTGATTTGCAATATTTTTCACAAAGAGTTACAAATTATTTGAGTAAATACCAAGCAATTTCTGAAAGTCAACAAACTAGCCATGCTCTTTCAACTTCAAACTCGACACTTCTTAATTGTATTGATGGATATGAGATTGCCGAAGAGGAAGAAGATCGAGTTGAACTAGAGAATGTGATATTTGTTGAACCTAATATCAAAGAAATAACGGAGGTCGATGTAGAATGCAGTCATTATGGGTATATTGAAGCTAGTGATGAAGCAGTTGCTGGCAAAGAGGAATGTTTGAGTGCCCCTATGCTCGAACATCAGTTGGATTTAGATGGAGGTGCAACCAATGAGGTAATTGCAAGCAAGGATGAAAATATCGCAACAGTGTATCAAGTACAAGAACCAAAGGAAGAGGAAAGTCATAAATCAAGACCTATAATTTCTCGACATGATGATGTCTTCCCTAATATTGAGCCTTGTGAGCCACACGGAAGTATGACCGGTCCTAATGGTGAATTTGGTACAAGATCTCTTAATACTACATCATTCATATATGATGTACCAATTAATTCTGCGATGGATCAACATAAAGAGAAATTGGAATTTCTGCATGACGTTCAATTTATTGATTTTCTTGGGTTGGAGCAGTTTGAGTTTTCATTCAATTATCGTATTGTGGAAATTATCAATCAATTGAAGTGTGCAGAAAAACTATCTTGGCAATGTACTTTTATTGGAAGACGAGTGAGAAGTTGAAATATTCCAAATATTTATTTCTTTGGAATGGCAGATGGCAAGTTTCTAATGGAACTCGAGGGCGAGTTCTTTTGAAGAAAAGAAGACTGATGTAGGACAAAAATGGGGAGTTTTTGTATTTTATTTTTATTGTTTTAGAATAAGATTTTGGCTAAGAATATTTTCGTTTAGGTTAGAGTTATTAACTTTCCGTATTCAGTTTGATTTTAATTTCTATCTTTATTAGGATTCTTGGTCTACAAGAATTAGGATTTTATTTTAATTGATTAGGAAATATCTTTTATTTAATGCCGCTTGTTTTGGCATGATTTATTATTTCTTTTACTGTATGATTTCTAGGGTTAGGTTCTTATAAAAAGGGCTGTAACCTATTCAATTATTTAACTTTTATAGTTTTTTATCAATAATATTCAGACTTTGTCTTTTTCTCTTGAGGATTCAATAAGTGCTCGTGGATTCGAGTTCTATCTCGTTTTGATTAGTACGCAACTAATCTCTTTATTATTTCCGCTGCGTCACTTGAGTGCTATATTATGGATCAGTTGCGTTCTAAAATTGTATTCTTTGTCTGAATATCGGGCTTTGTGTAGATATATACCTGTGTATCCATGTGGGTTGACACGTACGTTGCAAGGTAGATTGAGGTGGAGATATATAGTATGGAGGAGGACGGCTGGAAGCAAGAAGTGGCGGCACGGGTGGTTAACGTTAATTAAAGCGGAATAGTGTGAGTAGAGCACGAGAATGGCTGCGACTCGTTCCATCCACAACGCATACTTCTTCTAGTCTACATCACTGGCCGGCAGCTCCTCCGCCATTGATTACCACCCAACAAAAATGTCAGAGGAGATGAATGATCTGAGGTAGAGAGACTTGGAGAGAACAAGAAGGATGACGGCTAAAATCAAGAAGCTTTCCTCAACGTACGTATGGGGGAACCCAATAGCATAAGTGCACGAGAAGAGCTGCGACTCATTCGATCCAGAACGCTTGCAAGTCAGGGTTTTTGGCGATTCCCCCATATTTGTAACTCGTATCATTCATTGCTCTATCAACCTGCTCCTTCGCCATTGATGCCCACCCAAATCAAGTATGAGAGAGAGAGAGAGTAGCGTAGTTGTTGAGGGTATGTATAAGCGGAGAGGAGATTTTATGGATATACGTTGGAGCTAATTTCCGTGGCTGGTAAGGAAACCGTTATTGCCTGGGAATAGGATTTCATGCAAGAGTTTAGACGTACGAAAAATTGAATACTTCATGTCAAAAAAAAAATTGAATACTGATGCCTGGAAAATATTGTTAAACAGAATTCTCCTTGTACACCGCCACGTGACGTCCAGGCCATTTTTGCAATACATGTTTGGTGTGGGCTCCACGACAACTATGTGTAAGTTCCCCCACAAAGTATAGCGAACAATGGATCTGGGGCACTACGTGGTGGTATCTTGTGAGCATATAATAATTCTCTGTAATAACTCTGAATTTTGATAAATAAAAATGTATTTATTATTCGAGTTATTATTGTTAATTGCATGAATTTCGTTAAGTTTCCGATAGTTTGTCAAAATTGCGCTTTAGCCCTTGAACTTTCATTTTCTGCACTTTAGCCCTTGAGATTTTATTTCTTGCGCTTTAGTCCTATTTAGCAAGCCTAGTTAGCTTCTAACTATCCGGTTAGAGAGACTAAACTAAGAAGCCATCTAGTCACCATGATTGGACCGTTTTGCCCTCATTAAACCTCTTGGAACTTTTGAACTCTAGTCAAAGTATTGCATATTCTTTTTCTTTTAATTATTTTGATTTTATTTTTTGTCCATTGGACAATAGTTGTTAGGGAAACTATTATCTATTGGATAATAGAAACCCATTTGTTTATTATAAGTGTATACTTGGTCAAAGTATTAAGGATATATAAAAAAAAAATAAACTTTTTAATTACTTTAAAAGTACTTCTTGACTATTTTATATTAAAAGTGACCTAATATCTATTATCCATTGGATAATAAATGTTACGAGAAGTTTTACCCATTGGATAATGGAGTTAGTCTTCCAAAGTACCATGGTGTCCCATTAGTTTAATACTTTCTTTAAGCCATGTGTGAAAGTACTCCATTTTTTTTATTTGAATAGTACAAGGTACTAAGATTCTAAAGTACTTTTTAACAATTCTTTATTGGGGTTTTGATCTCCTTAAGTACTTATGTATCTAAGTATATTATATTCTAGTACTTTGAAAGGATAGAATATATGCCTAAGTACCATGTGTCTATTTGATGTATAAAAAGAGAATCCTAGCCTTAAGTCTATTTTTGACCTTAAAGTACAAAAGTACTTAGCCTTTTATTTGTTTACTTGCATTTTTGTACATGTGTATGTATATATATTGTACTTTGGAAGCAAGGAAAGGAGGGAGAGAGAGAGAGAGCCGTGAGAGAGAGAGAGGGAGAGGGGGGGGCCGGTTGGAGGAGAGGAGGAGGGAGAAGATTTGGTTAGTACTTGGCCATTGAACTTCCATGTACCATGAGATTCTTGTGCTTCCAAGCAATGCTTCACTTCATGTCCTTCTTTTGTACATCCAATATTAGTTTAATCCTTGGAATCTTGTACAAACTCATCTCCACCATCCATTGGTTCCAAGATCAAATCTAAGGACAACATAGCCATGCAAGTCTAGCCTTTTTAGCCTTGATCTTCCTTGAAAAGTTGGATTGGAATAAAAAAATTGGGGAAAGGAGAGAGAGAAGGGGCCGGCCAAGGAGGGAGAGGGGGAGCCCTTGCCTATAAATAGAAGGCCATTCTCATGCTTTGAACTCACACCTCAAGCAATAGCTCTTCCTTCTCTCTAAAAATTCTAGTATTCTTGTTCTAAGTTCAAGAACTTTCTTGTTCTTGAGTGTTCTTGAGCAATACCACCAAACCACCTCCAATACCACTCTTTAATCTTAAAAAAGTAGCTTAGTTAAGTTAAGAAGTTGTTTCTAGGAAAAGTAGTCCAACACTTTTCCTTTCGAAGCAATCCGAAGGACGTTACGCCGCCGAAACCAAAACCAACGATCAAACTTCCGTAAGCCGACCACCGCCTAGAAGAACGGTAGTGAAATCTTTACTATATCGTAGTTCAATCTTATTTTTTAAAGTTGATTAAATCTCGCTACTTTAAATCTCTACTTACTTTACTTAAAGTTTAAGAAGTTACTTGGTCATGAATGATGATAACTTTGGAGATGCATGATTTACTTTTGGTATGTTTCAAGCATGCTAGTTAGTAAAAGTTGGATGATTTTGTTGTATTTATTTCAAGGCTTTAATTGAATGCATGTGTTTATGTAAAGTCTTAAAACGACCGAGTCTTGCATGAGAACGAGACACGAAAACCAAGAAAAGTAGAAACATGGCACCTAGGGTGTGATTAACTAAGAGGATGTGTTTTTCCCGGTTGGAAGATATCTTAGAAACTACATAATGACTATTTCAAGAGTATTATGTGAGTTGTGTGTGTGTGCCTATGGGAACCCGGCGCGGCGGAACCATAGTGAGGATATTCGGGAAACCGGCGCGGCGGAACCGAAGTAGGGTGAGTAGCAAGGTTATCCACGGTAGGAAGCCTATGCAAGTTTTTGTGTGCCAACGGGAACCCAGCGCGGCGGAACCGTTGTGAGGATACTCGGGAACCCGGCGCGGCGGAACCGAGGTTGGGTGAGTTAAAAAGAAGTCTTTGGAAAAGAAAGGTAGCAATGAATGACACGGTCTACGATGTGTGCGTAGGAGGAAAAATCAAGAACCTCTGACACCGATAACGGTTAACAAACGAACATGAATAAGCTGTTATTGTCTTTTGTTTACTGCTTATGTAATTATTATGTGGAAATCGATGATAGTAGTAGGATTTTACTATTGAGCCATCATAGCTCATGGTGTTGCCTTATGGTGACCCTGACATATTATATGGGTGGCGACGCCAATATAATATGTCAGACCTGATAGACGAACAGGGCGATCTCTTCACCTTGGAGGCGTATGGAGCCGAAGAACTCGCTAGGTTGGAGGAGCAAGAGGAGCCGTAGAATAGGAACACTAGCTCCCTTTTTGTTATCTATTTTGTATTGCAAATGCTCCTATGAGAGCCGTGCTGTAATATTAAACAATGACTCTATTTTATTTCTGTAATGAATTAAACCCTTAACGTGCCTAAAATTAGGGGCGTTACATTCTCTCTATAATTCCAAATACAAAAAACTAGTCAACTAGAGGTGTCAAATGGGCTGGCCGGGCTAGCATGGCATGGGCCTAGCATGTTTAAATATGTCACGACATGATTTTAGACGAACAGGGCATGGAAGTGGGCCGGGCACAGCACGACACGGTCCTAAACGGGCACAACACAACACACCAAATACTAATTTTAATACCAATCAAGAAATAACAGTTTTTTGTTTGGGCAAAGTACGAATTACCTCTCTGTGGTATGGACCTTTGGCAAATGATCCCCTTGTGTTTTATTAATGACCAATTTGCCTCCTTATACTTTGGACTAAAATGCAACACAAACTCCATTAACAGAAAATGCAAAATGACTTTAGTATCCCTGTACTTAGTTGGGATAAGTTAACTCTATATCTATGCTTTCTCTCTCTCCCTCTCTCTCTGTCACATAAAAAACGTAAATTGACAAGAAATTCCAATATTTTGTTGTCTAATTATGTTGCCTAATTCATTTTCCATTTTCATTTTTACAATTTATTAGGGTATTTGGTCAATTGTTAATTTGTTAGGGTTATTTCTTCTTACAAAACTGGTTCAGGCTCTGTTTAGGGCCTTTGGGCAAGAAAATTTTGCCCCCTTTTGGGTATTTCCTATTTTTAATCCATATTTTTTTGTTTCTCAAAAAAAAAAATTCCATCTTTTTCTTGTGGATGAGGAGGTACATAATAAGGGGAAATTGAACAAGAGAGGGGAAAAAAAACAGTGGGAACAACTATTAAGGAAATTGAAGCAAAAACCACCAACAATTTCTCAATCCAAATAGAGTTAGAAATTTCTCAATCGCTGCCACCAATTTTCAATATACATACATACACATGTATCAAGGCAACGGGGTCCAATCGACGGCCATGCCAATTACTCAATCACGGAGAGGGGAGGAGAGAGAAAGAGAACCAAAAGGGAGAAAGAGAGATTTTTCGATAGAGAGAGAGAACGGGATAGAGAGAGAAGAGAGGGCTTGGACGGCGCCAGAGGTTCGACTCTTAGACAACCATGGCTGCTCGCCGAGTGTTGTGCATGATATATGTGGGTGTGTGGGTGTGCAGTGTGCTCTATATATGTATATGTACTTGTGTGTGTGTGTGCGTGTGTGTGTATATATATATATATATATGTTGAATAAATACACAATGGAAAGTGAGAGGGAGAGTCAGGGAGAGATTACTGAGAGGGGAGGGAGAACCAGTCGGGGAAGAAGATGAACTTGCTAGGTTTCCTTTTCTTTTTCAATTTTCTTGTGTCATAAGTAATTTAGAAGATGAACAAGGGGTATGGCTGTCCTATTACCATGCTACTTGTGGAGAAAAGCGCAAGTTTTCAAGCCATAAATGTACTTGCAGCGCGTGAGGCACGCACACCGTTATTTTGGACGGAATATGTAAATGTTGCACTTTACTCCCAAACTATAAGGACGCAAATTGGTCATTAGAAAATCATAGGGAAATTATCTGCAAAACAGTCAAACCACAAGAAGGTAATCCATACTTTGCCTTTTTTTTGTTTTATACATTAACATAACATTTTACATTTTTTGTGTTGATAAAATTTTTAAACAATTCGGAGTTTTATTTTTCTGAGGAAACTCAGTTGAAGATGCGGCGACATGAGCACAGCATGATTAAAAAAGGCACTACATGGCACAAAATGATCAAAAACTTAACCATTAGTAATTAGTACTACCATCCTAAATAAAAAAACAGTGTGTCCTATAATTAAATTGAGCCGAACAAGAAGATGAAAAAAGGTAGTAGGCAACTAATTAAGCATGCAAATTAATTATTAAGATTAAAAATCATCCGAACCATGAAGAAGCTCTCGATCTGTAGATTTCAGATGATGCCTTACAGCACCAAGCTCGTTCATCAGTAGGCTTCTCTTTTCCTCCCATCCATGGCACTTATCAAAGTATTTTTGAAGCAGGCTTTCGTACTTGGCATGGTATTTAGCTTCCAAGCTCTGAAATTCTTCACTACTACAACTACTACTACTCCTTAATTCTTCCTTCGATTCCTTCAAATTAACGTCAAGTTTAGCTTTCTGTTGTCAGGTAAACTCCTCGTCTATTTTGTCGTTCATTTCATCTTTTGCTTGCACTTCTTCCTTTGATTCCTTCGAGCTAAAATCAAGTTTAGCTTCCTGTTCTCTAGTATTTTCCTTGTCTATTTTGTTGTTCCTTTCGTCTTTTGCTCCGAGTACTGCAAGCCCGATAATTATCACCAAACAAAAATGATGATTGCTTGTTTGATTTGCAAGCTCCGAAATTTTTGGGTTTTTGTTTGATTTGGATAAATTGAAGTCACGAATGATGATTGCTTGATCGAAGACCTATTGTGCCAACCCAGCTTGAACTAATTTTGAAACATGCATGGCAAGCATTCTGATATTGAAAGAAGCAAGAAATTAGCTAGCCAAAGGAAGTGCTCAATTATTTGAAACAAATGGGTGATTGTTTTCCAAAAGCGTGGATTGCTATATAATATTGTTGACCATACTAATTAATTGTTGCATCTGAAGAAAGAAGCTTTTCAAAGTTAATTAAAGTTTATCAAATGAGAGAGAGAGAGAGAGAGGTTGTTGCGAGTATGTAACACAGGGAGAGAAGAGATTTTATGGATTTGGAGCTAATTTCCGTTACTAGTAAGGAAACTGTTATGGGGAATGTGCAGAGATTCCATTTAAGAGTTTTGACCCACGAGAAAATAGAGTAATGTCTGGAATAAAACCTGTTAGAAACTTAGAACACAATCCTAGAGAAATACTATTATTCAATCCTGGTGGAAAACCGCCACGTGATAATGTGAAAGCCACTTTTGCACTACACACAATTGGTTTGGGTTCAAGACAGATGTGTAAGTTCCACCCAATGTATGATGAAAAACGGGTCTGGAACACCACGTGGTGGTTTCCAATGAGCACTAAATAATCTATCTAATTCCAAAGTCAAAAACTTATTCAAAGAGCCACAAGTAACTGAAATAAAACTTAATTATAAAAAAAACTTAAGTACTAGGAGTACTATTACCATCCCAAATCGGAAAGAGTTTACTTTAGTTTAATTCAACAGAACAAGAAAATGCAAAAAAGTGGCAAGCAAATTATTAAGGTTAATGATGATGATGCAGATCATGAAGAAGCTCTCTGTAGATCTCCAATGATGCCCTAGCAGCACCGAGCTCGTACATCAGCTGGCTTCTCTCTTCCTCCCATCCATAGACAACATCGAGTTTGGCTTTCTGTTGTCCGATAAATTCCTCATCTGTTTCGTCGTTCATTTCATCGCTTGCTTGCACTTCTTCCTTTGATTCCTTCAGGCCAAGATCAAGTTTGGCTTCCTGTTGTCCGGTATTTTCCTCGTCTATTATTTTGTTCCTTTTGTATTTTGCGTTCAGTGATTCCCCGGCTACGTATGTTGCAACCCAGATGGCTATCATTGGAATCGTGCCTCGCAGAGCGCTCCCATATCTTAAAGTTTCAATGATTCCAACCCCTGTAGCTATCACTAATGTCGCGGTTCCAAGTACTGCGATTTGAATTGCATTTGCATCATTTCGATCTTTAGCCATCTACATAAAGAATAAAATTCAAACACAATTATTGGAGAAAATTAAGTACAGAAATACCACAATTATTGTTCCCTTTGCATGTGTAATCGTAGTGTCGGATATGGATAAATTATGGTTCAGAGACTCAGAGCAGAAAAGGAAGAACAGACCATATACACATCAAACAATATACAACCGATATATACACTATCAAGCCACAATATAGCTATAAATAGTGGTGCTGAAGCAATTGCAGGTACGTAGTAGTTGTAGAGAATCGCCGGAGAATGGTGCAGTAGAATCGCGAGATTATTGCGCGCTCTCTCTCTCTCTCTCTCTCTCTCTCTCTCTGGCTTCCATATACACAATCACACTAAAAAAACACACTATATGTATATACATTGTCTACAGTATATACTTAATTAAAAAAAAAAAAAAACAAGGCTTAAAATATAGTGCCTAGCTACCAATCCACTTGCTGCAATATATGGCTTTATAACAACCTTCAAAATTTCCAGAAAACAAACATAAGACCAATAATTTATTGTCTTAACCCAGTTTCCCCGACCGCCTCTTATTTTGTTTAGAAAAATTGGCATACTACCATTATAATCCTGTCATTGTCGTCCTCGTATTCGGTTTTCATGTTTGTGCTTCATAGCTTGACATGCAAATTGAAGAAGTACGTACGCTTATGTATATAGGGTTTTGATGCATGTAGATATACGTAGGTACCTTTGGTAGAAGTGTCCTTGAGGAGATGAAGGCGATGAGGTAGAGAGAGTTGGAGAAAATAAGAAGGAAGACGACTATAATCAAGAAGCTGTCCCCAAGGCCTGGGGGAACCCAGTAGAATAACACCAACAAGGTTACGACTCGTTCAAGCCAGAACGCCTGTCGCTCAATTAGGTTATCGGCGATTCCTCGAGGTTTGTTCCTATCATTCACTAAAAAAGGTGGAGGCCGCGGCACTGTCATATCTACCTGCTCCTTCGCCATTGATGTTCGATCACCCAATCAAAATATGAGAGAGAGAGAGAGAGAGAGAGAGAGAGAGAGAGAGAGAGTTTTCTCTTGTTGAGGTTGTGTATAAGTATAACACGGAGAGAAGAGATTTTATGGATATGCATTGGAGCTAAGTTCCGTTGCTGGTAATTAAGGAAACCGTTATGGACACGGATTCCATTCAAGAGTGTACGGTTTTTTTAAAAATGATATACATCAATTGGGGTTAGGGTTAGCATGTCCAGAGGCCCAAGCCCCAGAAGTCCCGGTCCTTATGGGACTCGAACCATGGTCGGGGGAAGGAGATGAGTTACCAACTTCACTAGAAGTGGCTCTCTTCCATTCAAGAGTTTAGACCCACGAAAAATAGAGTCATGCCTGTATTAATAAAAAACTGTTAGAAACAAAATTCTAAAAATCCACTTTCACCCTTTGCGGTTTGGGTCGGATACTCCCATATGATTCAAAAGTGTGCACATAATATCTTATTTTGTTCATATTAATGTCAGGTGTGACGGACGCGCAATTAAAGTCTTATATGCCCCCATCTTCTCTCTTGATTCATCTCCTTCATTGAATCCAACTAATCCATCCTCTGTGTCAAAAATTGTATCTGAACTATTAATGTTGTAGAGTTTGACGAGTACTACATACATACCAAAATTCAAGTCAATTAAAACATGAAAGCCTCATGATCGAATCAAATTTATTATGAAGAAAATTTTCAAATTGAAATTTGCCATGTATTTTAACAAGAATTAGAGATCACTAAGTTATTGGTATATATATATATATATCTGATCGAGTTGATTTTTTTTCTTTTCAGAAATGCTCTATTTTTTCATTAATACATTATCTATGAACGGCTCGAATTAGATTTTGGTTAAATTCAAGAGATGTGTGAGATGCACCTCTATTAAAATAGACGTAATTGAGTTTTTTTTTTCCTCGGCAAAACGAAGATTTTATCGACTCAAAAAGGGTACATTGAGAGAGGAACTCACTAAGCACAAACGTTTATCGAGTGAAGAACACAAAACACAAAAAAGAAAATAACGACATTGGACCGTCCAACAGAAATTGGATCGCACCAACCCTTACATCAAGTTACATTTTCTCCCTCCTCATTCCATTAAGATAGCGCTTGAAATCCTCCACCAAGTGCATGTTAATATCGAACTTCACCTTAATCCACATTGCTACTCTAGTTTTAATTAGTTCCCCAAGATATCGTCCACTTGCCAAGAAGCATTGTTGAAGACAATATCATTCCGTGCCAACCAAACGGCCAAATTGTATCATGAAATGTTGTTTTCCACAAAAAATTTTCCAGATTTTTGAAACCACTATCCAGCCACCATGTAAATAGCTTTAGCAAAGAGGCAGGGCACACCCGACAACCATGCCACCAGTCTATCATCAAAGACCAAACATCCCAAGAAAAATGACAGTGGAGGAAAAGATGCTCTGAAGTTTCTATATGAACTGAATAGAAAGGGCACAAAATCGATTGACTCTCTGGAATCAAATTTCTGAGGAGGAGGAGGACCGATCTCGTAGCCACTCTATCCTGAAGAGCTTGCCACGAAAAAATGTCCACCTTGGGTGGGCAAATATTAGTCCAGATTGAATCCATCATCCGATTGGTTGAGAATCTCATTTGTTCCCACCTGTCATCAATCGACTTCACAGAAAAACAATTATTAGCAGCCCATCTCCAACTCAATAAATCATGTTTGGATTGATCCAAAATCACCGGCCGTAATTTCCTAAGTAAATCATCGAACTGTGGAACCTCCCAATCCCTTAGCCTCCTCTGGAATAGCAAATTCCACCTACCATCATCCCTTGTATCAAATAAATCTCTAATCACCGTGTAGAAATAAGGTAGAGGCGAGGAAACTCTTTAAGAGTTGTGTCCCTAACCAAACCTGGTTCCAGAAAGAAATCTTCTGCCCAGAGTGATCCACTAATTTGAAACATTCCTGAATAATGGACCTGATGGCAAAGGAGGGTTCCCCAACCGAACATATGTCTTTCCAAATATTAGAGACCTTACCTGTAGATGGCAAGCGAGGTACCAACATCTTTGATTCAGGTTGTATTTGCCTTTGATCACCTTCCCCCTTGGATGAATTATCGGGCGCCAGAGTACAGAAGGTGGAGAAACCTAAGTGAATTTGGTCTGCAGGCCAAGAGACGCCAAGTGTTCGACGAATTACCCTGGAGACCCTTCGACGACAAAGATGGGCTACTACTGCTTGCATTCTTAGCGATTACCAAATCCCGTCTCAGACCGGTCTGTTGTTGTGGGGAGAAGGAGGACCGACGTGGTGGTTGCCGAGAAGTGGGCCGGAACCGAAAGGGCGAGCGACGGCGAGCAGACGATCATATGAAGGCTGACGGATTAGGTCCTGTTTGGGAGTCACTTTTACTATAATATATTTTGAATAAGTACAAAAAAATAAGAAACTGACTTATTTTAATTTGCCGAACAGGGCCGAGAACATAACAAGTGAAGGCAAAAAAATGCTAGTATGTAACGAAGCAAGAAAATTTATTAAGGCTGATGATCATGATGCAAATTAAATCATGGAGAAAGTGCTAGCTCTCTGTAGAATTCCGTTAATGCCCTAGCAGCACCCAGCTCATAAATCAGTTGGCTTTCTCTCTTCCTTCCATTCCTTCAATCTAATTCGGAATTCCCTCAAACTAACTTTGAGTTCCCCTGCTTTTATCCCCCTATATCTCCTTTCACTCTTTCGTTCAGAACACTATAATATTATTTTATTCTCAAGATGACACCGTCAACAGATCTAGGTTGTGTTTTCTTGTGATTATTAGGAAAGTTTTTTTTTTATTAGCAAAAATAAATTTCATTAACACATAACACGAATTACAGAGATAATAGGAGTTTGGGTACATCAGTCTGACCACCCAAGACCCTATTCTTCTAACCACACGGAGGAAATTGATTTAGGCCTAATAGATTGAGCTTAAACTAGGAGAAAAAACCCTAAAAAACCCAAAAACTATTGGCGAGAAGCCAACAGGACATCTAAAGGGCCAAAACTCAAACACCTAAAGGGTCAAAACCCAACTACCAAATGGGCAAAAAGCCCAAACCAACCCAATCCTAACAGCAAACAGCCCATGCAAACACCAAAAACCAAACAGCAAGCAGGCAAACGAACTAATATGTGTTGCCTTCAAAATATGAAGAATCAAAGATCGCTGAATCCAACTTTCCAAATGAAAGCCATGCTACATTTTCTCATTATTACATGAAATAACCTGGCGAATAACTCTAGATAGCCATTAATGGATGTGTTGCAGCATTATGCATCATCGAAATAGAGTCCGACGAAGATGCATGCCATTAGGGAGATCAAAGCGAGAAAGATGTTTGATAGCTTCTCACGGAGGGAATTACTTACCGAGCAATGCAATTATCAATGAAAAAAAAAACTAAAAACAAAAACAACTGATTAAGCATGCAAATTACTAATTATTAAGGTTAAAAATCATACCATGAAGAGATTTTATGAATTTGGATCTAATTTCCGTTACTAGTAAGGAAATTGTTATGGGGAAATATACAGAGATTCCATTTATGAGTTTTAACTCACAAGAAAACAGAGTAACGTCTGGAATAAAACCTTTGAAACACAATCCTAGGAAATCTTATTCAATCCTCCTGGAAACCGTCACATGGTATTGTCAAAGCTGCTTTTGCACTACACAATTGGTTTGGGTCCATGACAAATGTGTAAGTTCCACCCCCAATATATGATGAATAGTGGGTCTAGTGCACCACATGGTTGTTTCTGATGAGCACTGAATAATTTCTCTAATTCCAAAGCCAAAAACTTATTCAACGAGCCACAAGTAACTGAAATAAAACTTAATAGAAAAAGTTAACTAGTACTATTACCATCCAAATCAGAAATAGTCTACTTTAGTTTAATTCAACAGAACAAGAAAATGCAAAAAAGTGGTATTGTCGAGGCCACTTTTGCACCATATATTTTGTGTCGGTCCACAACAACTGTGTAAGTTCCACCTGACCAATGTATCATGAAAAATGGGTCTTTGGCTCCACGTTGTTATGTCCAATGAGCACTAAATTATCTCCCTAAATAGAATGTCAAAAACTTGCTCAAATGTAAGGAAGAGCCACAAGTAACTTAAATAAAACTTAACAAGTTCTATTCCTTTCCCAAAGAAGAAAGAGTTTATTTTAGTTTAATTCAACAGAACAAGAAAATGCAAAAGAGTGGAAGTAAGCAGCTAAGCAAGCAAATTATTAAGGCTGATGATTACGATGCAAATCATGAAGAAGCTCTCTGTAGATCTCCAATGATGCCCTAGCAGCACCGAGCTCATACATCAGATGGCTTCTCTCTTCCTCCCATCCATGGACAACATCGAGTTTAGCTTTCAGTTGTCCGGTAAATTCCTCATCTGTTTTGTTGTTCATTTCATCTTTTGCTTGCAATTCTTCCTTTGATTCTTTCGAGCTAAAATCAAGTTTGGCTTCCTGTTGCCCGGTATTTTCCTCGTCTATTATTTTGTTCCTTCTGTATTTTGCTTGCAATGATTCCCCGGCTACATATAATGCAACCCAAAAGGCTATCAATGAAATCATGCCCCACATAACGCTCTCATATCTTAAAGTTTCAATGATTCCAACCCCAATAGCTATCACTAATATCGCGGTTCCAAGTACTGCAACTTGAATTGCATTTGCATCATTTCGATCTTTAGCCATCTACATAAAGAATAAAATTCAAACACAATTGTTGGAGAAAATTAAGTACAGAAATACCACAATTATTGTTCCATTTGCATATGTAATCGTAGTTTCGGATATGGATAAATTATGGGTCAGAGCAGAAAAGAAAGAACAGACCATATACGCATCAAACTATCAAATCGAACACGTACGCTAGATTGGAAGAACAGAACTACGTACTTACATACATATGTCTAATTTTATATTATCCAGGAATGTAACACAATCACACTGACTAAAACATACAATATGTATTTACATTGTCTACAATGTATACTTTTACTAAAAAAACAAGTCTTAAAATATAGTGCCTACCAATCCACTTGCTATGATTGTTAGACTTAATCCCACATCGCACTTTATTTTTGGAGGCTTTTCCCTTCTGTTTGTGCCATAATTGCACTTTGTTTTGTTATGATCCATGTGTTCCAAATCCTTTGTCGACCTCTCCAAATGCGAGTCGGGGCTCGTAGGGGAGGGAGAGTGTTAGACTTAATCCCACATCGCTCATCTAAGTCACCCAAATATGGTTAAAAAAAATCTAAAGGTTACTCCACCTATTGCTAATTGGTTTTAGGTTGAAACCCTCCAAGAAATCTAACATGGTATTAGAGCTAGGTTTTGAGGTGCCTCACCTCATAGAGACAAGTCTCCGTCGCCTGAGTCAATCTTCTCACCTCATCAATTCATACTCTCCACGTGCATCTGAGTTGCATGTGAGAGGTCATCGGACATGAGGGGGGAGTATTAGACTTAATCTCACATCGTTCATTTAAACCACTCAAATTTAGTTAATATATTCTAAATATTCTAAAGGTTACTCCACCAATTGCCAATTGATTTTAGGTATAATCCTATCATTTTCGTTCCTCGTATTCCGTTTTCATATTTGTGCTTCATAGCTTGACATGCAAATTGAAGACGTACTTACGCTTATGTATATAGGGTTTTGATGCATGTAGGTATACGTACCATTGGTAGAAGTGGTCTTGAGGAGATGAATGCGATGAGGTAGAGAGAGTTGGTGAAAATAAGAAGGAAGGCGACTAAAATCAAGAAGCTGTCCCCAACGCCTGGGGGAACCCGGTAGCATAACACCAACAAGGTTACGACTCGTTCAATCCAGAACGCGTGCTGCTCAATTAGGTTTTCGGCCATTCCTTGAGGTTTGTTCCTACCATTCACTAAAAAAGGTGGAGGCGGCCGCACTGCACTATCTGCCTGCTCCTTCGCCATTGATGTTCGATCACCCAAATCAAAATATGAGAGAGAGAGAGAGAGAGAGAGAGAGAGAGAGAGAGTTTTCTTGTTGAGGGTGTGTATAAGTATAACACGGAGAGAAGAGATTTTATGGATATGCATTGGAGCTACTTTCCGTTGCTGATAAGGAAACCGTTATGGACAGGGATTCCATTCAAGAGTGTTTTTTTTTTTTTTTTTCAGACGATATACATCAGTTCGGATTAGGGTTAGCATGTCCAGAGGCCCTAGTCCCAGAAGTTCTGGCTCTTGTGGGACTCGAATCATGGTTGCCACTGGGGGAGGGAAGGGAGATGAGTTAACATCACTAGAAGTGGTTCTCTCCCATTCAAGAGTTTAGACCCACGAAAAATAGAGTCATGCCTGGATTAAAAAACTTTTAGAAACACAATTCTAAAAATCCACTTTCACTCTTTATGGTTTGGGTCAGATACTTTCCTATGGTTCAAAAGTGTGCACGTAATACCTAATTCCATTCATATTAATGTCAGGTGTGACAGACGCACAACTAAAGCCTGACATGCCCTCAAATTCATCTTCTTCATTGAATCCAACTAATCCATCCTCTGTGTCAAAAATTGTATCTAAACTGTTGATGTTGTAGAGTTTGACGAGTACTATATTCATACCAAAATTCAAGTCGATTAAAACATGAAACCTCATGGTCGAATCAAAGTTATCATTAAGAAAATTTTCAAATTGAAATTTACCATTTATTTTATCAAGAATTAGAGATCACTGAGTTATTGATATATATCTATACAAGTTGATTTTTTTTTTACAGAAATGCTCTATTTTTTTTCATTAATACATGATCTATGAATGGCTCAAATTAGATTTTGGTTAAATTCAAGAGAAGCGTGACATACACCTCCATTAAAATAGACGTAATTGAGTGTTATATGCACACTTTTGAATCATATGAGGTATATCCACACAAGACCCAATCCACAGGAGATCAAAATAGACTTTGTCCTACCATTAAACCCTCCTGAGACAATGCCACTTTTGCGATACACGTTTGGTATGGGCTCCACGACAATTGTGTAAATTCCACCACAATGTATATGGCGAACAGGGCCGAGGGCACCATGTGTCTTATGAGCATTGAATAATTATCTCTCTTAGAGCATCTCTAACACTTGACTTCAAATTGGAGATGTCAAATTTTTTTTGAGGCTTATGTAGCATTTTGGCATCTCAAATTTGATATTAAAACCTCATATCCAACCCTTATGCGAAATTCTATTTATTTAAAAAGAAAAAAAAAACCTCAAATAAGTAATACGGGGAGATTTTATACTTTCTAACAATAACTTTTTACCTTCAACGGTTACTTTTTGAAATTTGGCATGGGAAAGGGTAGTTGCCAAAATTAGCATGCAGGAGCTTCATGCCAAAGCCACATCAGCTTTGACAGGAGTAAAGGCAAATGGGTTGAAAGGTGAGTTGATGCCAAAAGTAGACGTTGAACCGTTCACGTCATGTTTAACATCTCCCATTGGAACTTAAAGAAAACGTAATAATGAAAAAAGCTAATTCCATTAATGCCCTAGCTTGCAGCACCCTGGCATAAATCAGTTGGCTTCTCTCTTCCTTCAATTCCTTAATTCAAACTAATTTCGAATTGAGTAAATTACAGTAAACCCCCCTCAACTAACCTGCATTTTCACTTAACCCCCTCCGACTACAAAACCCAACAGTGTGCACCCTCTAACTATCCAGAATTGACACTTAACACCCTTTTGTTAGGTCTCCGTAGGAAAAATGCACCGACGGCCGTCTCCGGCCACCGGGCGGCCGATCCGAGCCGTCCAAAAATTTTTTTTAAAAAAACCGAGTGGGCTAGCGCGGGAATCAACGGCATCCGACGTGCGTAGGTGCTCGATCCAAACACCCCAAGAATTTAAATGGGGTGTTTAGATCGAGCACTTACGCACGTCAGATGCCGTTGATTCCCGCGTTAGCCCACTCGTTTTTTTTTTAAATTTTTGGACGGCTCGGATCGGCCGCCCGGTGGCCGGAGATAGCCGTTGGTGCATTTTTCCTACGGAGACCTAACAAAAGGGTGTTAAGTGTCAATTCTGGATAGTTAGAGGGTGCACACTGTTGGGTTTTGTAGTCGGAGGGGGTTAAGTGAAAATTTGGATTAGTTGAGGGGGGTTTACTGTAATTTACTCTTTAGAATTTCCCTCAAACTAACTTGGAGCTCCCCTGCTTTTAGTCCCCTGTATATATGTCCTTTCACTCTTTCTTTCAGAACACTATACTATTATTTTATTCTCAAGATGACACCGTCAACAGATCTAGGTTGTGTGTTCCTTGTGATTATTAGGAAAGTTTTTTTTTTTTTTTACCAAAAATAAATTTCATTAACTCATACTAACACGAAGTATAGAGATAATAGGAGTTTGGGTACACCGGCCTGACCACCCAAGACCCTCTTCTCCTAACCACACGGAGGAAACTGATTTAAACTCAACAGGCTGAGC
Organism: Rhododendron simsii; assembly: GCA_014282245.1. Lineage (NCBI taxonomy): Eukaryota > Viridiplantae > Streptophyta > Magnoliopsida > Ericales > Ericaceae > Rhododendron > Rhododendron simsii. The sequence continues at coordinate 20,035 of WJXA01000503.1, read as the reverse complement.
CTAAACCAAGAGGAAAAACCCTTAAAACCCAAAAACTGTTGGCAAAAAGCCAACAGGACACCTAAAGGGCCAAAACCCAACCACCAATTGGGCAAAAAGCTCAAACCGACCCAATCTTAACAGCAAACAGCCCAAACACCCAAAACCAAACAGCAAGCAGGCAAACGAACTGATATGCGTTGCCTTCAAAATATGAAGAATCGAAGATCACTTAATCCAACTTTCCAAATGAAAGCCAAGCCACATTTTCTCATTATTACATGAAATAACCTGGCGAATAACTCGAGATAGCCATTGGATGTGTTGCAGCATGATGCATCATCGAAATAGAGTCTTTATTCTGTTTACACGACGAAGATGCATGCCATTAGGGAGATTGTTAGAAAAATGGGTCGGTTTGGATCGGACCCAACCCACATGGGTCGTCCACATGGGTTATGTGATTGAGTTGGTTAGAAGGATGAGACAGACTCCTTATCTCTATCTGTTAAGAGAGTTCAAAGATAATAGATCACCTACATCTATTAGGAGACTTTGAACTCTTGGACTCTAATCTATAAATTCAGTCCTGCAGATATTTGGACATACACACAATACGAAATAGTTAGAGTTTCATCTCTCATTCTCCTCTAGAAAAATTCTCTTGTCAAAGATCTTCTCTCTCTAGGGTTTCCATCTAAGAACCCTAGGATCTGCGGTGTGGATATCGAGAGTAGACTCTAGTAGTCTCCTCTACCCGGCGTGAAGAGAAGACGGTGTTTGTGTACGTAATCGGTGCTTGTAGAGCGGGCCTCAGATCGTGAAAAGCTTGAAGCAATTTAATTCCGCTGCGCTTCAATCGTACGTGTAAGTCTTATGTGATTTACAAGCTTTCGATCCTATAGAATTAACATTGGTATCAGAGCCATTACGGCTCGCTCTCGCATTTTTCCGTTTTATGTTTTCAGATGCAAATAGAAAAACGGATGCAATAGTGAGAAAGTAAAATCATATGGGGTCTTAGCTTGAAGTCTCTAATAATTATGATTAAATCGGTTCCGTTTGCGCCGATTGATGAGCGGCAGAGCACGTGGGTGCTTATTCATGCAGCGTTTTCGGCATGAAGAGTTTTCGACATGAAGAGTCTACTGCCAAGTGTTTTTTTTTTAATCCTTATTAAAGAGTTTAAATTATCCTTTTTCTCATGTGGATTGTGCGCTTTTCTTAGAACAAAGGGACTGGAGGAGTTAACCTTGGGCCCTGTTTTTATTTGTTGAAGTTCCGTTAGCAAGTACTTTTTGCAGATTAAATAGTAAAAGAAAGAAATTTTGCAATCAGTTTTCTTTTAAAGGAACAAACTTGTTGGGCTTTGAAGGGTTATACCACTGTTGGTCCTTGTTTCGATAAAGTTGCAGAAAAAAAAAAAAAAAAAAACTTGGCTAGTGTGACTAATATGTTTGACAAAGCAATTCCAAATCTTTGTGATTTGGTAAAACCGATTAGATGGCAAAGACTATGAGACTGATTTGCTTTTCTCGTTCTTTTTGGGACTGATTTATGCGATGTATATCCTATCGCATTATTTAAAAAAAAAAATTGATGTAATTAAGTTTATCATGCATTCTCGTATACTGATTGTTTATGGCTGTGTTACGGCGCAAACAATTGTACCCTTAGTCATTGGACTTTATCCATCTTCTTAGAAGGAGAATGTGGTGGAACCATCCATGCCTATACCTATTATGTGTTGTTGCATGTTGGCATGGATGGTCAATTGAAGGAATTAATATTTGTATGCGTTTGGAGATGGGCTCTCATTGATGATAGAGACCGGAAACAAACTTATTATATGGAATAAGTGCAACACCCTCATTTGTTTTTTATTTGTAAGGGGTGAATTTTTGCACTTATGTTTGTATAATATTTTTGCCTCCCATTCTTGCATAAAATATTAATTAGGGACTTAAAATAACTAGTCCCATCCTCTTACTGTTATATTGACTCATTGGAAATTTTGTCTAAAAATCGATTAAGAAATAATGATTTACACCAAGTGTTGGAGTGATGACTACGAGCATTGCAAATTTTCGATCTCTATCCATGGTTAAAATCATTATTTGCTTAATAGGGTTTTAGGATAAAATTATTGTAATGTGCTAAATATTTCCAATGCGCAAATAAATGTAGTGAAATGGCCTCGAAGACTATTGTTGCTGATCTTGTTAAGGGAGAGAAACTGGATGGGAAAAACTATGACATGTGGCACAAGAAAATCCAGTATCTCCTGAATGAGCAAGAAGTACTTGAAACCTTGACCAATACCATGACTGTCCCCGAAGAGGGGACCACTGCCCAAGACCGCCGAAATATGGAAACTTATCAAAATTGGGTCAAGAAAGATCGTTGTGCGCGCTTTACTATGTTAGCCAGTATGCACAATGATCTTATTGGCGAGTTTGAAAACTGCGCTACTACCCAAGAAATGTGGAACCAGCTGAAAATTGCTTTTGGTGGCACAACGGCAACTAGGTTGCGCGCGTTAACATTGAAGTTCGACAGTTATAAAATGAACCCCCAACATTCCATGCCTGAACATTTGAGGGTTATGTCGGCTATGATACGCGACCTTAGGGCTGCCGGTAACATTCTGACTGATGAGCAGCAAATTCTCGCTGCGCTTAGGTCTTTGCCTGATGAGACATGGGACCATTTCAAACTCACAATGACACACAATGAAATGGTTAAAACCTTTAATGATTTGAAGTGTCATCTTGAGCTTGAAACCGAGCGCCAAGATGCAAAGCGAGGCAATGAGGTTCTCGTGGTTGAACCTGACCAGCGCAAGACAATTGAGTCTAAGCGCAAAAGGCAAGGTGGCGAGGCTAAGCATGGAGAAGCTGGAGATAATGCGCCAAAAGAACATGTTAAACGTTGTAGAGGCAAGAAGGATGAATCCAAAGTCACTTGCTACAACTGTCAGAAGATTGGACACTTCGCTCGTGATTGCACTGAGCCGAAGAAGGTACCATCTTACCCTATTTCTCGCATAGATTGCTTAGTTTGCTCTCATGTATTGGTTGCTCACACTGATCCTAATTGGATTGTTGACACAGGAGCGACAAAACATGTAGCACGAGAACGAGGAGGATTTATCAAGTATCGCCGGATTCCTGTTGGTAGCATAGAGTGTATTTACGGGGAATAGTTCAGCCGAGGATTTGCTAGGAGTTAGCACTTATCAGCTGAAGTGCAAAGTGGTCGCACACTTATTCTCTATGATGTACTTTTTGCGCCTGGAGTTTGATGTAACTTGATATCAGTAGTAGTTTTAGTTGAGTTAGGATTTTCCTTTAATTTCAGCAGAGGTGGTTTTTCCATCTACCTAGGTAATAAGCCATTTGGACATGGATCTATTTCTGGTGGTTTCTATTTTTTGGATTTGGATGGTTTAAATAAGAAGGCATTTATGGTTTTTCATGATGATGATGCCATTTCTAGTTCTGTGAAATGGCATGCCAGGTTAGGCCATATTGGCCAAGATAAGATGACTAGGTTAGCTTGAGAAAGCTTTTTAGGCCCACTCGCTAAGGTCAACTTACCAATATGTGAGTCTTGCATGGCAGGAAAAGCTATAAGCAAAACCATTCGGTAAGGCATTGAGAGCTACAAGTCCACTAGAGCTAGTACATTCGAACATGAGTTTCCAAGTAGAGAAGATGTGCGGGGAGATCTTAATCTTTTATGAGATGTATGAATCAGAGGAAGTTACACGTGTTCTCAGTGAGGGTGGGAGTTTAAATCCTTATCCTTTGGTCGCCGAGAACAGTGGGAGTAGCTTGCCTCCTAGTGGGAGTACTCCACTAGACTATTGATTCTCAAGATCCTCCGCCACGTAGGAGCCATCGTGGAAGTATTCCTCGTCGTCGTTTTGAGATTGAAGGGGAATTGTTCATGTGAGCTACTTAAGAGGAAGATAAGCCTAGTTCGTATAATGAGTCTTTGTCTTCACCTGCTTGTAAGTAATGACTAGCTGCTATGGAGGATGAGTTTAGTTCGATGGGCAAATATCACGTGTGGGAGTTGGTTGATCTTCTACTTGGGCGCAAGACCATTGGCAATAAATGGGTCTTAAAGGCTATTTGGTTGCGGAGATTCTTACAGCGCCTTGACACAAGGCCTAAGTCTAGTGGGCTTGTGACTCTATATTGTGATAGTACGGCGGCTCTTGCTTATACTAAGGATCCCAAATATCATGGAAAATCCAAACACATTGATATTCGGTTTCACTACATTCGAGACATGGTTGCGCAAGGAGAGGTGGTCCTAAAGCATATATCTACGACCAGTATGGTTGCTGATCCCTTGACTAAGACTATAGCAAGGGATGTCTTTCAGAGCCATGTTAGTAGTCTGGGACTTCGTAGGATTTGAGTTGTTTATGCTTTATTGAGACACCTTTGGATATTTATTGTTTATGCACTGATTTTTATAGTCGAGTTGATTGTGATAATAAAAATCATGTTACATTTAAATTGTTGTGCACTTACAATTGTGTGTCAAAAGGCATAAGGTTGACCATCTCACACGGTAACCTACCTTGGCGCTGATGGGCGAGCGAGATGAGACATAATTATACTCTTTATATTGTGTTTAGAGTATTGTCACCAAGATGAGGTCACTCTTGACCGAACACAGAGTCTGTGTAGCCTTTGATTGAGCCAGATAGAGACCTAGATGGGCGCAATGCATGCGACAAATTTGAGAGTCTTGAGTAAGGCGCTTTTAGTAGCGACTGTACTTATGTCTGTACGGTGTTTTTTTGGGAGTGACACAATCTTTATGGATTACTCCACCGTAGCATGTGAATCATACCACATGTGCTGTTGTCGACCATACTTAGAGGAGTGATAGGGTAAATCCCTTTCCTATCACTGTGTGGGCTCTAAGAGTCATTTAGATGACTACTCATTACCCTTATTTGACTTGAGACTATGTCATGAAGTAGAGACTTTGTGTTGCTACTCTAGCTTGACTACCTAAGGCCACGAAATGTCAGGGTCCTATGGAGCATGACTGGGAAAGCAGCAAGGTTGACATGGAATGACATGAGGGCTCAAGGAAGACTTTCTGGTATCACATTCGTTTATGCGGTTGGTTGTGCTTTGTGCCGGCACAAGTTATTATCCTTTTATATACAATATATCAAAATGAAAAATAATTTTGAAATTGGAAGCACACCAACGCAAGGGGGTTGAGCATAGCTCTGAGCTGAGACTCAAGAGGAATTGGAGATGCTCGATCCAATGTGGCTAGTTTTGTCTAGGGAAATGACGAGATCTTGTGGAGTGATGTGCCATGGTAGTTTGATGGAAGCTTAATATGGTACTCCTATTTTGCTTGTTTCTTTCTCGTTGGTCGCACGCCTCATTTCCTATATGAAGAGAGAATTGATAAGATTGACATGGATGAGGTATTTTCATATTGTCCAATGTGTACGATTGGGAGATGTTAGAAAAATGGGTCGGTTTGGACCGGACCCAACCCACATGGGTCGTCCACATGGGTTATGTGATTGAGTTGGTTAGAAGGATGAGACAGACTCCTTATCTCTATCTGTTAAGAGAGTTCAAAGATAATAGATCACCTACATCTATTAGGAGACTTTGAACTCTTGGACTCTAGTCTATAAATTCAGTCCTGCAGATATTTGGACATACACACAATACGAAATAGTTAGAGTTTCATCTCTCATTCTCCTCTAGAAAAATTCTCCTGTCAAAGATCTTCTCTCTCTAGGGTTTCCATCTAAGAACCCTAGGATCTGCGGTGTGGATATCGAGAGTAGACTCTAGTAGTCTCCTCTACCCGGCGTGAAGAGAAGACAGTGTTTGTGTACGTAATCGGTGCTTGTAGAGCGGGCCTCAAATCGTGAAAAGCTTGAAGCAATTTAATTCCGTTGCGCTTCAATCGTACGTGTAAGTCTTATGTGATTTACAAGCTTTCGATCCTATAGAATTAACAGAGATCAAAGCGAGAAACATGTTTGATAGCATCTCACGGATGGAATTACTTACTAAGCAATGCAATTATCATTGAAAAAAACAAAAACAACTGATTAAGCATGCAAATTACTAATTATTAAGGTTAAAAATCTTCTGAACCAAGAAGAAGCTCTCTGTAGATTTCAGATGATGCCCTAGCAGCACCAAGCTCGTTCATCAGTAGGCTTCTCCCTTCCTCCCATCCATGGCGCCCATCAAAGTTTTTTTGGAGTAGGTTTTTGTACTTGGCACTGTAGTTAGCTTCCAAGCTCTGAAACTCTTCACCACTACAAGTACTACTACTCCTTCCTTCGATTCCTTCAAACTAGCAATGAGTTTAGCTTTCTGTTGTCCGGTAAACTCCTCATCTATGTTGTCATTCATTTCATCTTTTGCTTGCACTTCTTCCATTGATTCCTTCAAGCTAAGATCAAGTTTGGCTTCCTGTTGTCCGGTATTTACCTCGTCTTTTTTTTTTGTTCCTTTTGTTCCTTTTGTTGTATTTTGCGTCCACTGAAACCAAGGCTAGCATTAATGCAACCCCGATAGATATCACTGGAGTCATGATCTTGTTATGGCTCCCATACTTTACAGTTTCAATGATTCCAACCCTGGTAGCTATCACTAATGTCACGGCTCCAAGTACTGCAACTCGAATTGCATTTGCATCATTTCGATCTTTAGCCATCTACATAAAGAATAAAATTCAAACACAATTATGAGAGAAAATTTAGTACGGAAGTACCACAATTATTGTTCCATTTGCATGTGTAATCATAGTGTCGGATAAATTATGGGTCAGAGCAGAAAAGAAAGAACAGACCATATACACACCAAACTACATACAACCTATATACATATGTTTAAATTGTGTGTTACATTCCTGGACAGTATCAGAACCTCCCATCTTTGGCCTAAAAAACATTCTAGTACCGACTCGTGAGCTTGTTCTTGATCGTAAGCCATACCGAAACCTCCCATCTATGGCCTAAAAAACATTCTAGCTAGTACTGACTCGTGAGCTTGTTCTTGATCGTAAGACGTACCAAAATTGCACAAACGAATCAGATGTCTACAAGAAGTCAAGTGGTATGTTTGTGAATCCAATCCACCACTAGTTTTCTCTCTCTTGACTCTGATGAGATTTTGGTACTGTCTATTTTTCTTGTTTTATTTTCCTACCCAACACTGGCTATGCTATATGTATGATTATCTTGGAATGGTTTGTACATAGGCTTTACTAACTAAAATAAGAACCTTAGCGGAAAAATTAAACGGTCCCCAGTTCTCTTGTTTACTAGAGTTTAGTTGATGTTTTTGGAATAAAAGGCTTCAAATAGCTCACATATGTTGTGTACTGAATTAAAAATCTTCACGTGTCTTGTTTGATTGGAGTCCTATTTGCTTATTTATTTACTTAGAATCTGATTGAATCTGGACAAATAGTGAATTTATTTCATTTTAGTGAATTTATTTCATTTTAGTTGTATATTTGTGAATTTTTTTTTTTTATAATCTGATGTCCAGGGCCAGTTTCTTCATGTTGTTGCATAGGCCAATTTGTCATACATCTTGTAGGGAGTGGGAATTGTAGGAACATATTGGACTAAAAGTCTAATGTCTTCTTGCATGAAGCTCCTTTTGTTTTCTCTTTTGATTGGTTAGTAAGTACAGTAAAGCCCTTTTCTTGTTCCTGGCTTCATCACCAACTGCTTGATGAATTTTTCACATGTTCTAGCAATGTTTTTTTTTTTTTTGAAACGGTGAAATAAACAAGGGGGCGGAAGATTGGTTGAGGTCTAAAACTTCATTTAGAGCCATGTTCAGCTTGCGTAGTTGCTTAAAATCTGATCGAATCTCGACACAACTGTACGTGTCCAGATTTGACCACATTTTCAGTAACTAAGACGTCAAACTGAGAACCTGCCCTTAGTGAACTTGTTAGTCTCTTGATTTCTTTCACTCACTTCAGTATGTCCACATCTTGAATGGTGGTGTTCTTAAATCATATATTTGAGAAGGATCCAGTGGAGGCCAGTGGGAGAGATTAATTACCACCTAACGGTCATCTTTATGCTGGTTGAAGGGCACAAATTTAGCTGAATTATAATCTAATCTATCCCTATATCGAACTAATTGTATGGAGCAGGCACATAAACCGGGTATAAATGCGGCTTTGTTGTACCGAGTTAGGTGCTACTTGTTAGGACTTTTTAAAGAAACCTGTACCACATTCACAGTTGCGGAAGTAGGATTAATGTACCATAGTGGGTGCCAAGCAGTGTCCTCTCTTGAGTCCCTCTTCCCCTTCTGCCCGTCGGTATACAGGATAGGAGTCTTTTATCAGATCATATTACATCACACAATCCTTCGGACCTTCGAAGAACAAATAGAAAGACATGATGGCTAAATCTTTTTCATTGATAAATGCTGCGATTAGGATCTTATGCGGTTGATAGATTAGTAGTAAAAAAGAAGGGTATATGTAGTTCAGTCTTCAAGCTTAAACGTTTCAAGTGAGATTTGTTTTTTATAGCTTGGTTGATATTGTAAGTGATATTGAAACATCTTACCTTTGATCTCTTTTTTCTTTCCCCTAATGGCTAAGAGGAACCATAGCATGAATGAATAGGTGATGGAATTGACTCATCTCTCAATCACGTTAGGTGAGGTCATCCAAAACCTAGCTTGGTTTGGTTACCATGTAAGAATCCTTGGAGCAGTCCAACGAATTTTAAATAGCGGTAGTAGACTGAGTAGCGGTAGCGGTATACGCGTAGGGAGAGTAACGAATGATACATAGCGGGAATCATGTTTAGCAATCATGAATTTTTTTAATATCGTTTTTAGCGCCAAAGCACCCTGTAGCAGCAATAGCGGTCACACACGTAGCTGCCGTAGTGCTTGTGTTGCGGGCAAAAATCAGATACAAAGCGATACGTAGCAGGAACTAGCCAATACGTGTATGAATTTTGGGTGGCACAGTTATATACAAAGCGATACGTAGCGGGAACTAGCCAATACGTGTATGAATTTTGGGTGGCACAGATATAGCAGAGAGTAGCAGTACCAGAGGTCCAAAAAACCGCTACGTATGTAGTGGCCCATTTTTAAAACTAACTCCAACCTAAAATCAATTGGCAATGCATATAGTAACATATGAATTATATTAACCAAGCTTGGGTGACGACTTAGGTGAGCGACGTAGAATAAAGTATTAGATGGAAGTAGATCGAAGAGAATTCTTCTTGCATGTATAAGACATTGATTTCTCTTTGAAGTTAGGTTAGTAAACCCTCATGGACTATAGATCCTTTTCTTTCTGCATGCCATGAGCTATCTATGAAGAAGCTTTTCATTTAACTCTAATTTCATACATCAAATCATTCTAGTTTTGTTTTTCTGCTTTCAATAAGACTGTTTTCATGCACTGAATTCCCCTATTTCTCACAAATGCAGCACAAGAAAATACCGTCGTCTGTTATGCCAGAGTAGCTAACTCTCTGGCTCATTTCCGAAGCACTGAAAGAACAGAAAAACGTATCACTCTCCTGCTCATTCAGAATGTAAGTTCTCTCTTCTGATTACTCACAGAATCAAATCATGAAACCGCATGCCATGGATCTTGAAGCGGAGCCCTCCTCTGAAAAATGACCCTCGGAAGACATCAGCAGCCAAGTTGCCTCCACAAATTCCATCGCGACTCAGTCAGTTTCTGAACCACTTTCCCTCTGACTTTTAACCCTCACCTTCAACTCCACCATTACCACAGAAGATCTACCGACAAAGGACTTGGCAGGATTTTCGATATCAAGCACTAGCGAAAGTAGCAATGCCAGGGCTTCTTCATCAATTCCACAAGTTTTCCCTGGCAATTTCTGTCACCGGAAGTTCTTCAGCGCACAGGCACTTGGCGGCCATCAAATGCACAACAGACAGAGAGAGAGAGAGAGAGAGAGAGAGAGAGAGAGAGAGAGAGAACCCTAGCAAAACGTGCTATGCGAATGGGGGTATTCGCAGAAAGGTATGCCAATTTGGCAACACTGCCTCTCCATGGTTTGGCATTTCGGTCTTTGGGAATCGAAGCGCTTCTTCAGTGCACCAAAGCTTTGTGCTGCCAGTTAGGTCGTTTGAATTTAGAGGAAGTGGGAGGCGTGAACTAGGGCATTCAGGTATGCCTAGTTTCCTGGAGGACGATGAGACTGAGCTTATGTGGCCGGGTAGCTTCCGATGACACCTTATTGCCAATTCCCTCGTGAATTTCTCAGAGGCAACTCCAGCTGCGGACATAGATGAGCGTGCACCGGATCTCACATTGAGGCTTTAAGAAGAGGAGAAGTCCTCTCTTTTACCTCCTCTGATCTATTTGGAGGTTTGATGTGAATGTCTTGCCATTCTATAAGTTTTCTTGCAAGGATTATTGGGAGCTCCTATGCTTGCTTATGCTATATATTATGCTGTTTGTATGAGTTATTTTGTTGTAATTGATCTTTCTTTTTTGGCTTTGGCGCATGAAAATTTTACAATTTCATAGTTGAGGTTAGCCATTGACTTCTGAATGCTACGAAAATTTTTTTGCTGTTGTTTGGTTAGACAATCAAGGGTGTCTAGGCCAGCTTACGCGTACCTCAACTAATTAATTCCCACCCTGGTCCAGTCAAAGGCAGACCCATCCATGTCCGGTCGAAAGCTACTATGAATTTACTTAAACATATGTTGGACTCTTGGTTGTTAAGGTTGTGAATCCGCCAGTGGATATGCAAAAATGAGTTTTGGAATGAAGAGGACAAACTTCCCTAATTACCAAAAGGTTTTCAAAAGCCCCATTTCTCGTATAGGTACTTTGAAAATATGAGTTCATATTAACCCAAGGGATTTGGCAAGTGGGAATTAGAAAAGAAATAACTTTTCAAACCTTGGTGTCACTTGAAGATTTGCCCAGTCGTTAATTTTAGAGCCCCGGAATTAGTCGGGATGTGCTCAAGCTGGCGCGGACATCCGGTAATTTTAAAAAAAAAATGAGCTCCTATTAGCCATATTTCCATTCACAGTCAGATTCAATGACCGGAAAGTCAAATTTTTCTACTTCTTGTTAACTTGTGATGTTTCAAATTATTCAACCCCACATCTTCAAATGCAAAAATGCTAGCTGTACAAGCCGTAGGCCAGTAGTCTGTTCAGCTACCCAATTGCCGGGTTACTCGCCCAGTGGCCCGAAATCCTACTTAGGTCTGTCTGATCAGCTACCCAATTGCCGGGTTACTCGCTCCGTGGCCTGAAATCCAACTTAGGTTACTCGCTCTGTGGCCTGAAATCCTACATAAGTCCATCTGATCAGCTACCCAATTGCCGGGTTACTGCTCCGGTCCAGAGGCCTAATGATTCTTGGCTAAGAAGAAAGGATACGGATACGGGATACGGATAAGCGAAAACGTGATTTTCCAAGAAGGAAGATACGATACGTTAGGGGATATGTTGAATATGAAAGTAAATTAAAAATATATTATATATAATTTTTAATTCCTAAAATTTCATTAATGATTAAGGTTTTCAATTACACAAGTTCACCATTTCACATGCTGAGAGAGATATCCTCACGTATAGTTATATATATTTACATATACACAACGAGAGAGAGAGACTTAAAAGGTTGTCGAGAGAGGATATTGTCGGTGTATTTGTCGTGTCGATTGGTGGGGGAAAAAGAAAAATATAGTCCTAATTGCAATTTTAACTCATATATTTTAAGTAATAACATATTTACCCTCGCACGCATCTGAAACATATCCGAGCGTATCCAACACATATTAGCGTGTATCCAAAACGTATCGGATACGTATCCGGAGTGTATCCGAGAGTATCCGCGCGTATCTGAAATGTATCGGAATACCCAAAAATAATTCTAAATGCAGGATACTTTAAAAAGCATATTGGATACGTATCCGGAGAGTATCCGAGGGTATCGGTATCCGATACGTGATACAGAAGCCAAAATAGAGTATCTGTGCTTCATAGATTCTTGGTAAAATTTGTTGTACCACATAATGTAGAAGAGTTTCCTAACTAGTCTTGATAATAGTTGATGTTCCACATAACGATGAATAGTTTCTTGGTGTATGTTTCTGGTTTGAGCAGAAAATTTCCAAGTTTGCTTCAAATTTAGGTTGGACATGCTACAAGTAGAATTTCAACTCATAGTGCTTCCAAGAATGAAAGCAATCCCTAGAGTTTCAAACTTGAGAACAGTTTCGTTCTGGGTTCGGTTACACGGTTCTATGCTTGAAAATCATCCCTATGCCCGTAATATTTAGTTCACCAAGTTGATCCTACCTAAAGGAGCAATCGAAAAACTTCACAAACATACTTCAAGTTTGATGCATTACAACTTGTGAAATGCACAAATTAGTCTAGAAACACACCATCGGAAACATACAGAGAGTATGAAAACCATCACAATGGTAAAAAAAATACCCATCCACTTATCTGGAAGATGTTGATTTAATGGCTTTGTAATGAAGATAACTACGCCCATAACGCATAAACTTTCCATAAGAATTTGATTATGCTTTTAGACACAGCCAAGAGACCTTTGGCCAAATGTCATCAGGTGTGCGCTTAGGTGCCAGGGGAAAAGGGGTCAAGAGTTAACCTCTCTTTCAATGTGCTAATCTAACTATTCTAACAATCTGATTTTCGTGTTAACCTCTCTTTCAATGTGCTAATCTAACTCTTCTAACAATCTGATTTTCGCCTATTAAAAAAACTACATAAAATAAAGATCTCTTATTTATGCTTTTTTTTATGTAATGCATTTCGTAACATTTAAGAGTCTTGGAAGCACGAGCATTATAGAGTCTACTGTGAAAAGAAAACTCTCATAAAATACCACTTCCCACATGTTCATAAAGTCATTTACAAGCTTAGAAAGAAACTCTTCTAGTTCCATATAAGAATAATGAGTAAGAGAAACACAAGAAGAACAGAATAAAAAAGATAGCAGAAAACTCATACCAACAAACTTTTGATGAGAAGTTGAAAACTCTTTAATTAATACAACCTGCTGCTTCAGTTCACTCTCTCATGCTACTTTCGCCATCTTCCTCATCACTTAAATCAAGATCACCAAGCAACTCATCCAAAGGCACAGAAGGCAGATCCTCCCCATCAGTCACAGAGGCCATTTCCGATGGCTGGTATTCCTCATTACGATACAGCGATATATTAAACCTCATTTCAGGATTCTCTTCCAAGTCTCTCAAGAACTGTTCGTACTCTGAATCCCTCTTTTCCTCCTCATTTCTTCCTTTGGTTGTAGTATCATCAACTTCCATGCCAAGAGACTTAAGCTTCCATGCACGAGGCTTCCCACGTTTCCTCTGTCGCTTCTCTTCATAGCTCTTTTTCATCAAAATCACATCAGGGACAACCATACCCTTGTACTTGTCGAGTTCAATATCATTACTGTTAGCTCCATACAAGTCAAATCCAAGAGCATAATCCCCAGGGTTTAAAAGATGGCCCAAATGTGTCCTCACATTGAAAATCGTGTCATTTTTTCCAAAATCTGATACACGAGCAACTTGAGCATCAGCTAAAGCATACTTTGACCCACCGACATTAACTTCAGCAGCAACAATCTCCACATCCAATACAATATATTCCACAAGCTGCCTACTAGAAAGCAGAGACTTAAAAGGTGTCCGCCAATACTGATCAGCATCCAAGAAACAGTGCCTAAGGGTAAAGGGATCCAGCAAAGCAATGTTGTTGGTCACTTTTGTGCAAATGACAAGCGGGCCAAGATTTCCCAAACTAATAGCAGCTTTCGGCGGGAGGCAGATCAGATCCTCACGGCATACTGGGCAGATTTCAACAGAGAAAGTGAACTTGTAATTGTAGTTATTGCTCTTGGTATCATGAGAAACAAGTTGTTTGTCGTGACGACTCTTAATTGGAGCAACTTTTCCCAGAAACTCCACAAACTTGACAGCATGACTACGATTCCCAAAAAAGAAATCTATTCCCTGATCCATTTGCTTGATTCTTATGGCTCTGACTGCAGCATCGTGCCTAAGAATAAGCTGCTCCAAATAGAAGAAAGTCCGCCTGTGAGAAACATGTTGCCGCAGTTGTACAGCAGCCACCCACTGGTCAGGGTTAGCTTGGACCCTAGTACAAGATTCACACATTTGGTCCTGAACAACGTACTCAACCGTATAAGTCTGTTCAAGTATTGCTCCATTGAGGACCTCTTTCTGAACTTTAAGCTTGACTTTAATCCTCTTAGAGTGAGGTTCAGTCCAAATGAATTCGGCATGTACTAGCCTTACTTTGTTCAAGTTCTTCAATCTCTTCACGCAGAACGTCAAGAGCTCCTTCGATTCTAGTTGGGCTCTAATCCAAGTTCTTGGTGGCTGCAAGTAGGTGTCACACTCTGGGCAATGGATTATAATGACATTTTTCTGTAAACCTTCTGTGATGTCAACTTCGGAACGCAAGCATTTCACGCACATATTGGCAGCATTTGGTGCCATCGGAATACCACATTTGCAACATAGAACACTACCGATGGTTTGATGAACCACGAACATACCTGCTTCCTCGGCCATGGCTGTTTACCAAAGCATCCAAGAGAAAATTTAAGAGCAAATAGCTTCAGATTTGAAAGTGACTACATACATACCAAAATAGATAGAATCCATATTTTTTCTTATCTCACGGTATGAGTTAACTGAAAACCAGTCCTTCAACCCAATTACAAGCTGAAATAAAAATTAAAATGGTACATGTGTGTCCACAGGATTTTCATGAAACGCGATCAAATGAAATCTCACAAACCAACACTTCCCCAATTATCATAAGCAAGTAAGGACAGGGAGCAATAAACTTCCTTCGTTCTACCATATTTTGATTTCACACCCACTTAAACTCCAGCAAAAAAATACGAAAGTGGTTGCAGGCTCGTGAACTGAGGTTAACGGGGGTGTCCCCATTCCTCATCAAGTGAAGGCTCATGAAATGAGGTTAATGGGGGTGTCCCCATTCCTCATAAACGGGCTCTCAAAAACCAGAACTTCCTCAATTATCATAAGCAAGTACCATTATCATAATCATTACTGCCATAACAGGACAAGGAGTAATAAACTAACTTCATTCTGCCATATTATGATTTCACATCCACTTAAACTCCAGCAAAAAAATACGAAATAAGTAGTACCTGCTTTTGATTAAAAAAGAAAGTACATGAAGACGAAGAAATAACATCAAGAATTATCGTAATGAAACAACAAAGTGAAGCTAAATTGGAACAAGCAAATAGCGCCTATGAAGCACCGGTACGCCAGAAACAATGGCGTACACGTACCTGGTACGGGTACGCCGGAAACGCACCGGGTACGCTCGTATGTTTAGGGTACGGCATGGGTACACGAAAAGAAGCAGACGACGAAGAAGAAAGATCGAAGAAGAAGAAGAGAGAAAGAGAGACCTGTCGATCCGCTGCTACTGCGAGAGAGAGAGACGTCGTACGGAGAAGAGAGACTTTGGCGACGGCGAGACGATGATCGATGGCGACGACGAGAGAGAGACGTCGGACGATGATGATGATCGACGGCGAGAGAGTCAGAGACAGAGAGTCGACGGCGATGAACGATGTGAAGTTGTAAACCCTAGGCTAAAGTCATACGTATATTTAAAGGGTTATTACACTCCAGTCCTTATACCTTAACATATGCAACAATATGGTCCCCAAATATATGAAAGTTTTCACTTCGACCCCTAGTCTCTTTTAAATTTGTATTTTATTAAGAAATATATAAATTTTTTATAACTAATACTCCCTCCGTCCCATTTTTATCGTCCATTTTCATTTTTCGTGCCGTTCTTTCAACGCTGAGGACTGGCAACAGGGCAGTTCTCATCACGGGTTAAATTTGTCTCCATAACCGACTTACCATTTTGCATTGGGCCGTTCTCTGACGAGCTAAAATGGGCTAAACGACAATGCGCAATCTCAGCAACTCGGATTGCACAGCAGCTCCAGTGTCCACGTCTCTCTCTCCCGGATCGGATTGGAAAGGGTTTTCAGGATCTGGGTTTCGCCACACCAAAGAAGAGGTATTCGATTACCCTCTCAACTATTATAAATATTAGGCTTACCTACTTTTTTGGTCCCCACAAAATAAGTTCGGTTTCGTTTTCATCCGTATAAAAATTTTGATTTCAATTTTACTCTTGCATTTTGTAACCAATTTCAATGTTATACTTTCTGTTAAAATTTGGACGGAAAATGACTAAGTAAATAACGGCAAGGTGATGTGACCCTTTTACACGTCCGCCGCACTCTCCAACCCCAAATCCCCAAATTCATTTTCCCCAAACCCACCGAATAACCCCCCAAATTGGAATTGTTACACCCGAAGGTTTACATATATTGCAGGAACCAGAGAGGTTTTGAGACTCGGGGTATTCCACAATCACTGCAATTGGACTCGACGCATGGCCCTGGGAGTACTTTAGGCAGTGGAAGACTAAACCCCGAAGTTGAATCACTAGGCCAGCGAACCGTTCAATCTACAAGTTGCGCAAACAAATGATGCCGCAGAGGGGGTGTCCCGACCGCTGGCGATGTAGTCAAAGGAGGTGGTGTTTTGAGAGAGAATGATGGGTTGTTGGGCTGCCAGGATTGGATTTGTTGGGTTTGTTGTTGGGCGAGGATGCAGCAGATGGTGGCGGAGTTGTAGACGATGGCAAGGGTGGTGGCGGAGCCGGTGAGGGCATGGGCTGGAGAGGCGGGTGATTATTCGATGGGTTTGGGGGGAAATGGATTTGGGGGATCAGGATTTAAGGTTTTAAGTGTGTGTGTGGGCTATGAAAATAGTGGTGGGGAAGACGTGTGAAAGGGTCACATCATCTCGCCGTTATTTACTTAGGCATTTTCCGTCCAAATTTTAACGGAAATGGTAATATTGAAATCGGTTACAAAATACAATGGTAAAATTGAAACCAAAATTTTTGTAAGGACGAAAACGAAACCGAGCTTATTTTGTGGGAAGATAAGCCTAACTATTATTTCTTCTGCCGATCTCGCTTGTCCAATTTTCTTTGGTTTCCAAGAAGAACACCAGATAAGGGATAGTAATTATAAATTTTGCATCTTTACATCGTTTCCTGATTGGTACCAACGAAAATGGAGAGCTATCAGCTCTTCCAAGCTGGAGAATTCAACAAGCCACTCGTATTTTGGGGGTTTTTTTTTTTTTTTCCGTTGATATTAGCTCTTGTGCATAACAAAGTTTCAGTAACTAAACTAAGTACAACTGCGAAATGAGTAAAGTTTTGGGTGAACTTTTGGTTGTTTCAGATGCTACTGAGTGTAACTTGATATCCCCAGAAATGTCATGGTCCAAGGTTTTCAGATTACCTCAATTTTCCAAGAATTTGCATCAATCATATATGGGTTCAGGTAAACTTCACTTTTACGAAATTTTAGTGCTACCATTTTCCTTCACAACTAGTTTAAGACCTGCTATGGCATTTTTTTGAGCTTTTTTTGTTCAAATGATAAAATGATTTACAGGTGCTCACTTGAAGCTCTGGGGCTAAATTTTGTGGGAGCTAACGGTGCTAGAAATGGGTGGGGTTTCGGTTCCGAATAACGGGGGTTTATGACAAGATGTGAAATACGTAGGGGTCATTGAGTAGATGAGGTCAGTTTTTGTCTCCGAGAACTCCATGCTTGGACATACCGCGCCAATATGTAACTCATTCTTCAAGAGAACAGAAATCAAATAAGATGCTTATCTATCTGACGGGGTTGGTTTTTGCGATGGCGGGGTGTAGTTATGCCGCCGTTCCTCTATACAGAAGATTCTGCCAAGCTACTGGCTATGGGGGTACTGTGCAGCAGCGCAAGGTGGGACCGAATCTCATGTCTTATTGTGTAGAACTTTTTCGTAATCTTTTGTTGATCTTAATAAATGTTCCTACTATGCTTTAGAGTGTTGAAGAAAAGATTGCTCGGCATGCTCAAGGTGGAACAGTCACCACCACGTGCAATTTGTACCTTCTAAATAATGCAGCTATTCAAAATCTTTACTCAACATTGTAAAATAGTGATGTTCAAACCTTTTCCTTTTGTGTTGGTAAGAAGCAAATTCTACAAGGTGTGATTAGACCTTATTGCCTTGATAAAAAGACTCAATTTCTTGTCTTCTTAATTACCCATCCAGAAGAATATGTTTTACAGTGATACTGTTATTATTTTTAATCGAACATAGCATGTTTCTCTTTCTTTGTTACACTTCACTTACGTAGCGTGGGTGCTGCAAGAGGACAAAAGTTTGACATATACTGTAGCAGGAGAAACAAGCTGCACATTTTCTTCCAATCCAATATTCTCTGTAGTGATTCACTATAACGATCAAATTCCTGAGTCCGCACCAGCCTCTTTTGACTTTGCTTCTAAATACTTACTCATCTCGGATTACTTTTGGTCTAGGATTGAAGAACCACTACATAAACTGTGTGAACCCCATAGTTACTCTGCCTTTTGTTGTCAGGGAGTAGAGTTTGCTATGCTGGAAACTTTGTTTAAACCAAGAAATTGGAGAGACTTGACTAATTTAGCACTATGAATGGTTCTGGAACACCTTAGTTGTTGATTTAAGTCAGACTAGTCTGCATGTTTTTCCAAGATGATAGACGACTAGTCTGCATGTTGTTGATTTAAATCAGACTAGTCTGCAGGATTCATGAAGTTCATTGTTTCTTGTTTACAGGGAGATTGTGGTGCTGTTCAATGCTGACGTGGCTGACGGAATGCCATGGAAGTTTATTCCCACCCAACGCGAGGTTCTCTACTTTATAATGTGTGTGCTATATGTGCATTGGATATACCTACATGGGATTATGTACATGTATCAAGAGCCATACATGCTTCCTGGTGTTGATATGTGATTCCTGGGATGTATCTGTAGGTACGGGTTAGGCCAGGAGAAAGTGCACTTGCATTTTACACTACTAAGAATCAAAGTTCAAACGCCTATAACTGGTGTATCTACGTACAATGTTACCCCAATGAAGGTACAACTTCTCATTACGCGTATACAAAACCTGTTGAATCAGTTCAATTAAAATATTCTAGCATCAAGCTCAGATTTGTTGGTTGAGTTCCGAAGAATGTATTAAATGAGGTTCCAAGTCTCTTTAAAGAAGAAAATAACTATACTGAAGTTTTTTATGATATTTCTTTCTTCATCGTTTCTCTAGGTTCTTCATAACTTGGGCTCCAGGCTGTGTTCTAAAACAAGGAATTAATCGCTGACTAAGCGGCCATTAATCGCCTGCGGGGCCTATCCGATTAGGTCCGACTAACGATTAATCGCCGATTACTAATGAATATGCACCGATTAATCGCTCGAAGGTGGCCGATCGCCAGA
Source organism: Rhododendron simsii (assembly GCA_014282245.1). Classification (NCBI taxonomy): domain Eukaryota; kingdom Viridiplantae; phylum Streptophyta; class Magnoliopsida; order Ericales; family Ericaceae; genus Rhododendron; species Rhododendron simsii. The sequence goes on along the minus strand of WJXA01000503.1, from coordinate 576 downwards.
CTAGCGCCTAGCGACTTCTAGAACATTGCCTCCAAGGCTCATGGTTTTAAGCTTTTAGTGCCATCTTGCTCGATATGAAATGTTAATCTTCATGGAGGACACCTATTAACTCTTTTTTAGTATAACTTACTTTGATAAACGAATTCAATTTGTCCAGATTCCAATAACTCCTAAGAAAGGAAGTGATTAGATTGTGATGCTTTTCAAGCCGCAGTGTACTTTAATAAGATCCAGTGCTTCTGCTTCGAGGAGCAACGACTTCTTCCTGGAGAGCAAATTGATATGCTGGTGAGTAACATACTCCTTTTTTTGAGCAACGTTTTCCAATAAAGCCCTTTTGCTGTTTATTTAATGATTTTCATTTACAGGCACTACAAGAAAAAACGGATTAAACAGCGTTTGGAACATAGCACTTGTTTGGGCACCGTCTCTTTTCCTCCCTCGAGAATTTTGAACTTCACTCCTCCCTCCCTCCGATCGAGAAATCTGAAGATCAAGAGGTTTTCTACAATCTGAATCGCAGAGTGTTTTTCATTTTTTTCGTTGGAAATCAAACGAAAAGCCCTAATTTCTCTT
>WJXA01000502.1:0-52379 GCA_014282245.1 Rhododendron simsii | reverse complement strand
GAGCATAATACAGTTGACACTATTGGTATATAGGTGGGGCTTTGTGCCAAATTTGGAGATCAAATTACCACATAAATCTTAGAAACAATTGATATCTTCAAAAATTAAGTTAAAGTTTGAGATCAAGGTTCTAAAAAAATATCCATTCTCAATCCGAAAAAAGAGAGGAGATAACTCATTTTCAGGAAGAAAAAAGAAAAGAAAAAAAAAAAAAAGGAGATGACCCTTTTATGGGGAGACACGGACGGGGCATGCTTTTCATGGAATTGATTTGGTCTTGAGCCACAAAAAGTAAAGTTTCATAGAACTATTGAATTATTATCGCTTGATTTCACCATTTTCGCCTCTAATATATATGGGATCGGTTGCGCTCATAAAACATTTGACGCAACATTCATGTGTGGTTGAAATGAAAAATCATGCATAAACTAAAATAGGGGGTACATAATCCTGATGTAAACTACACCATTTGCATCATCTAGAATCTGATTACTAATACAACTTGGAAGAGAACTACTGAAGCCTTGGGTTTCTGGGAAGCTTTGCTCTTTGCTGTCAATAATAGGTTTGTCGAGGATTATCGTGGAAGGTGACTCCATCCAAGTTGTTCAGGCACTCACCCAGCAGGGCAAATTCTTTTCGGATTGTAGCTCTGTAATTTTGGACTGTTTACAGCTCATTTTCTTATTTTCTTCTTTTACCTTAGTTTTTGTAAAACCGACTTGCAATAGCGTAGCCGGCCCACTCTTTGGATAAGCAATCTCTATTAGGCGCTCAATTGGATCATTGGGGGTTATGTCCCTCAATGGATTACCAATCTAGCTCTTCATGATCGATGTTCGGTCATCGGAACCTATTTCATCTTAATAAGGTTTATCCATGCCTAGAAGTTAAAGGGAAAATAGTCGATCATCTAAACTCCACAGTGGTAACCAATGAGCTCTTAGCTTGGTTGGTATGCTTCCCTCAATGGATGCATAGTTCGAGCCCCGCAAGGGGTGGTTTGAGGTTTACGGCTATGGACAGCACAATGTATATAACATTGGCAAAAAAAAAAAAAAAACTCCACTATGGTATGGAAGCTTGGACAGACAGTCTGACGTGATTTTGGGTGTTTTGTTAACACCTCTAACGGTATCGAACGAAACTCATTTTTTACAGAGACCTTAAACGACATATTTTGAACAAAATGAGCGGTTCCGATCATCTTTTTACCACCCGAGGAGAGAGAAAAAGCCTGTTGTGCACAGCTTGCTGTGCACATAGCACAGCTCTTTTAAAATATTGGAAATGAACTAGGCGAAGAAGTGGTTAAGGGGGAGAAAATAAAGGGCTGCGAATAGTCACCCCCAAATCTTAAAATCTAGAAATCCTTGAAGGCCTGAGTTGTAAACTATCAAATTACAAAAATTGATATCTAGTTTCGCAAATCATAAGTCCGTCGGCCCTGTTCCGCTAGGGATTCTTACAAAAGGAGTATTCATTTGCAAATTTTGAAAGTAAAAAGGAGGATTCTTAAAAAATAAGGGTCTTCGTGAAATTTTTTTTTTTTTTTGCAGCGCTTAAAAATTCTTATCGTGATCTATCAAATAAGATCTATTTTGCATAAAAAAAATTATTTCAGTAAATTCATTACTCCCTTCGTCCCATTTTTAAAGTCCAGTATTCTACTTTGAGCTGTTCCTTAATAAGTGTCTATTTTGTAAAATTAGTGGGTAAAAGTTGGTACATTTTCCATTTTGCTCCTAAAAGTAGATTCCATTTTAAAAAGTTAGTGAGTAAAAGTATAATGATGATGTCTCCATAGAGGGTAAATAGCAAGTTGGAGTTACAAAGTGGGACATTTAAAAAGGGACGGAAGGAGTGTTATTAAGTTTAAAAATTGCAAAGAAGTTTTTATTTTTTAAGAATCCTTAGCGGAACACATAAGTGTAGATTTGAAATTTCGAAATCCTTGTTTTTGACTGTTTCATGTGTTTTCCAAGTGATAATTGGAGTTCATATCTAAACTGTAGTTTTGAAAGGAGTTTTCAATAATATGAGTTCATGCATTTTCCAGTGATATGCAGCAGTTTTCAAACAAGGGTATAAAAGGTATTTTCTTGCTTAAAATAAGGCCCAGTATTTGGTGCGTGAATCCCACTCCCGGTAATTAACGTTTGAAAGATTGAAGTAGTTAGTCAAAAATTTCTCATATTTTAAATTTTTTTAAGTTCAATGACAATCATCTTTTGCAATCAAATATAAAGACAAATATGTCTATAAAAGTGCCGAAAATCCTAGATACCATATAAAAATGTCTAAAATCATAGAATACCTTATGAAAGTGTCTAAAACCCTAGGTACCCTGCCTAAAATCCAATAGTACCTTATGAAAGTGCCCTAGCTATTAAAATCTTATAATAGGGTAGTGAACCTTAAAACCCTATGAAAATGAAACATGTTTTGGCTTTATTACTAAAAACTCAAAAAGTTGATCAACCTCTGCTGAAACCTATTTATGAAACTATTTACCGTCCTTATGACTTATTTTCCATTAACGTCTTCATGTTAACCAGAAGTTCAGGGGTCTAAGTGTCTAATTTTGAAGTCAAGTAGGTGTAATTGATTTTTCCTTAAAGTACAGGGGGTTGAATTGATAATTACTAATCTTCACAACAATAACCTGGCCACCGCGGAAGCAAACCCTAATAAACGGGCCGGGCTATTCGCACCCACAAATTTACTCTCATATCCCACTATATTTCGGCAAGCGGTTGTTGAAAATCATAAATAACATTTCGGTAAATAGTTGTTGAAAATAAGATTATATTTCGGTAACTACATGTCGAAAATATATTCAATTTTCGGTAGACAATTGCCAAACATGCATTTTCGGTAAACAGCTGTTGAAAAAAACATCATATTTCGGTAATTGGATGCTGAAAATGTATCTCAATTTCGGTAACTAACTGTCGAGTCTAATTGAAAATTTTTAACGGGGTATGGGAGTAAATTTGTGGGTGCGAATAGCCCGGCCCTAATAAACGAAGCGATTTTGGGCAGTGAGAGAGAGAGAGCAAAGAGTTGGTGATGGCTTCACAGGCAAGTCACTCTTCCTACTCTGCCCGTACAAGTGATTACTCCTGCTTATTTTCTGCAAAAAATCTGATATTTCAGTAATTATCGATACGATCCTTTTCTCAAATTCCTGATTCTGAATAGTACCGTGTTCATTGATGAATTCCATTTTTATGTATGTCCCCTCGGCTTTTTGGGCTCGCCGCACTTTTATAAGTATTGCTATACGTTTGCTTGTTTGATTTTTTTTTTTGGTGTGTGATTCTCTTTTGTTATTAGGTGAACTCCAGTTTCCTTGCTACCCCTAGTTTGATCTGATTTTGATTTTTTTACCCGGTGACTTTTCTCCTCTTTTGGGCCAAAATATTTTCTGTTTTCGTGGCCAGGAGCGGACGGTCTCTTTGCTAATTTACCTTTCTTTTTTTTCCTTTTTCAACTTTTTACAGTTGCTCCCTGGGAATTTTTCTTCCATGCCCCTATAAATATGAACCTTCAGATTGAAAAATAGATAAGTCTCAGCCAATAGATCTAAACCACTCAAAAAGCAAGGTGGTTTTATAATTTTTTTCGTGCAGACCTCGTTTACCACAGTGTATGACCATAATCTATACCCAGTACTCACAATTACCAAGACGTATGGCAACGCTTACCATGAGTGAAATTGAACCAATGGTTAAGATTGGAAAAGGGAGATCTAACAGCTGAGGGAAAATGGGGGCATGGATGCCCCAAAACCAAACTGGGGCATCATAGCCGGATCCGCTCCCTGGAATTTCAGTCTTTCGAATCCAGCTAGCAGCTTTTCCGAATTTACTATTCTTTTGATTTAGATGTTTTCTTTAATCTGTGTCTGAATTTTGTTTTCTAACATTGTAATGTGGTTCAAATTCCATAAGTTGTGCATTTGTGCTTATCCCCCCTATTTGCGTGCATTTGTGTGTGCGTGTGCACTCGCGCGCGTGCGTGAAACTCAGCTGAACTCAATTCCAAATTACTTCCAGAATTTACTATCCCTGCTTCAACACAAAGGCCTTCGGAGCTCCAGTGCCATCAGGAATGTGAACATTTGTGGCGGTGAGTGAATGTTTCATTGCTTGCTTCTCCAACCCTCCCCACTTCTCGCCTTTACCGGGTTTTCCTCTTTGTTTTTTGACTAAAATCTTTGCACCTTATATGGTTGGTTGTCAGTTGGGACATCCCTCAGTTGGTCGATTCTGCCGCTGCCATGGATGCAGAGTACACAGCACTTTCAAACTCTAACTCACTTGACTGGTTCACTTCAATCAGGTTTGCTTAAGGCAACCAAACAATGATGTTGTGCATTGTGTTATCTTCTGGAGGTTCTTTGTATTACATGTGACAACAACCTTCTTTTATGTCACAACAACCTTCTTTTATGTCAGGGAATACTCTTAAAGTTCCAGCCTATGTTGAAGGTTTCAAGCGGCATCTGTCTTTGACTCTTTCTTTATAGTTGGTGCTTTGTGTTTCGACCACGAGTTCCTTTTCTAACATGCAATACCCACACTTTTCTCCTCATTAGGAAATTCTCAAAGTCAAGGGCTTTACAGGGAGCTTGTTCTTCGTCCCCATCTCACTCCGAAACTCCATCAAGTTGTTAAAGGTGAAGCTGCAGTGCGTTGTCTGACAAAACCAGCTGCTATTTCTGTCTCTGGTTCTCTTGTTTGCCTAGCTTTTCTTCAAGGTATAACTTGAGACCTGTTAGGTCACATAATTCTTCTGCGTTGTATTTTTGGATTATTGCATGGGGGTTCATCTGCCTTGTACTTTTCTTAGTTGAATAATTCTTCTCTTATTGAGGAACTGACCTAATGTTCCATAGATGGTGAGGCGCCCGTGATAACGTCTGGAACTGTTGTACGTTCAGATGGTATAGTTGCAACTTCCACTGAATGTTTGAAACATCTCAAAGGCACCGAATTCAAGGTGACTTATGGTAGAAAAATTCTTTAATTCCAGTTTTAGTTTAAATTTTTGACATTTTAGGGAAAGTCGAGCTTAAGTTGCGTCTCCGTTTAATTATGCTTGGGAACCAAACATGTACAATTCCCCTTTGTTGGTGCAGGATTGCAAGTAGTTTATGTATGCACAAGCTGCTTGAGATTCATTAAAATTATGTGTAGAAACTACTTGAAAATTGGATTTCTACAAATCTTGTAACCTTTGCTGGACAAGTTTTCGAAGTGGGAAAGTTGAAGTCATAGGTCCCTCAGTTGCTTGCTTATGGAGCCGGCAGAAATTTGATTTCATGATTCTTTTTTGAGGGATTATTATTTTTATTTTGTTGCATGTCAAGCTTCTGGAAAGTCCAGCGACTGTTCTGTGATTCATGTTTGAGTTGATTGCAGATTGGTGTCAAGATTCTTGGTCGTCCAGGAAAATACAAGGGTGTCTTGTTGCATACTGATTTTCTATCCAAAATAGCTTTTGTGAAGATTTTATGTCATCAACGACTTAAAGTACCAGAATGTCGAAACTTGGACTCTGAGCGAAAAGGAGATGAGGTGGTCGCCGCAGGCTGTGCTCGGGCGTATAGTAATTGGACGAGTACACCACCTGCTTATTCTCTTGGTTTGTTCAGGTATTGGAGGCATATTTAGTTAGCTTGGAATTGTTGTTCATATACTTGGACGGAAGTAGCCTTTCATTTACTTGGAACTTAGTGATAGTTCTATGTTGGCTTAGGCTGATGGCAGAACCACATATACAGTCCATTGGCTATAGCCCAGGTGGAATTTGAAAAAACAAAAAATTTATATGTAAAATTTAATCCAATAAATTTTAGATCACTTTATTTTCTTTTTGTAACCTAACCCATTCTATATGATTATCTTTATTGAAGGAGAACTTGTTGAATATGTCGATTTAGATTCGATAATAAATGATTTATACTCTCTAAAATAATGTAAGACACAACTTCAGTAGGGTACAACTTCAATAGTATATGTTTTTTTTGTACTTTTCTTCAGTTTTTTTTTAACGTTTACGTATTTTTGTACAAGTTTGCTAGACATTAATTATACAATTCTTATATATATATATATACATATATATATATATTTTTTTTCTTTATTGAATTTTGGTTACCCCAGGGCGTTAATTGTACAAGTTTGATTGGTAACCATCGGTTACTGGGGTACTTCTTAAACATCTTTGCATGTCTTTTGCATGTCCCCTCATATGTTGCCAGTTTTGTCATTGAGAATGGGCCTGCCTATCCCAATACGGCGATTAAGTATTATATTGGCCCAGTCATATTGATGAAGTATTGAGGTTCACATGGTGTTGGTTTTTTGTTTTCTTTTCCACTCTTGCTTCTTAAAAGGAAAACAACATATGGAACTCTGTCCACAAGTGAAGAGAGCGTTTTAGCACTAAATCATTTGCTATGTAGTCACACCTTTCTTAATACAATCTATCCTCTTTCCTTAGCTCTATTGATGATGACGTGGAAAACGCACAGTCTCACAATGCAAGGACATCTGGGCGAGTGATCAAAGCGTCATTTCCTATTGGAAAAGTACTCTCTCTCTCTCTCTCTCTCTCTCTCTCTCTCTCTCTCTCTCTCTCTCTCTCTCTCTCTCTCTCTCTCTCTCTCTCTCTCTCTCTCTCTCTCTCTCTCTCTCTCTCTCTCAGAGTTATTGCATTAGAAGATATTTGAATCAAAATCAGTTAACTTCTATGTGACAAATATATGCGTGAGAAAGTTGTATGTTGTTTCAGAGGCAATAGGGTAGTGATGACCGCGATGAATCTATTTTTTTCATGTCCTTTCAACTCTACTTGTGCTGTATTTGAATTTTGGATCAAGGACTTGGATACAAGGAAAAGTTGAAGGATGTAACAGGTGTTGATGAGAGGTGTCAAAACGAAACATAGAGTATTAATCATATGCTGTTAGTTTAATTTTTGGAAGTGGCATTAAAGATAATATGAACAATTTACTTATCTGTTTCCTTACAAATGGCAAGTTGCATTGTTTCCTTGACTGGATTGTGCGTGGTACTCTTTTAGTCTGAAAGTACTTGTAAATTTCTCAAGAAGCTCTCTTTTGATTATTTGGAGGTTGTTGGGTGAGATTAGTAGTTAAAGTAACTGGCCTTAATCCCCAAGACAAAGTTCCTTTGTCTACTACTACATATAAAAGCGGCAGTTGCCTTGTTTCTCTTGCACATTAATTCAGATGACCTTTGTACCCTTTACGTTATAACCTAATTACGGTTGTGTATAAAGATCATAAACATGGTGTTTCCTACCAAAAAACCGTTACGCCCCTAATTGTATCTAAAGACCATATACGTTTATATCAAAAAACAAAAGAAGACCCCATGTATATGAGTTTACCCGTGGGCCATGTAGGACCCGCATTTATTATAGCATTAATTGCACAGTGTTATGGCAACCTACTGTATGTGCTAAGAATATGTTAGCCAAGTTTTCCATAAAAATGTTGGGCCCTTTGAAATTTAATCTGATGGTTACCAAAAGAGATCAATGATGGAAGCTATGTAGCACCAACACTCCACCGGAGGCGATGTACCAGGACACGGACATGCTCCCGACACATGTCCGACACTTCTCCCAGAGTGTCCAGTTTTTTTCCCCACTATTTGGGGTCCGACACTCTCCCAGCACTTTACAGACATTTTGGGGGTAAAAATCCAATTATATGAGCTTCTACAATGGGTCAAAGTGTACATTTAAGGGATACTCTTTGTGTTTGAATATGCTTTCTCTCGCATCAGATTTAGGGCTATCTGGTTATGATATTATTAAACTTTTATCTTATTTCAATGTTTTTTTTTTAAATTTTTTTTGATATATATGTATATACACATATATCATATACATAACGTGTTCCCCAACATGTCGTGTCCCCATTTTATGAAAATTTTAGTGTCAGGGTGTCGGTGTTGTGTCGTGTCAGTGCTACATAGGATGGAAGCTACTGAAACTGGTACTCAAAAGAATGAAAATATTAAACCGTGAGTGCGTTGTTGTGGCCCGTGGGAGTGTGGGAGACCAACCTGAGGATGCAGGTGCTAAGTAAAGATCAAATAAAGATATTGGAGGCGACAAAAATTAGTAAAGAAGGAGAAAATGGGAGAACTTAAAATATGTCAGGTTTATGGGCAAAGAGAAATATGACAAATATGGTAAAGTAGGTTTACGCTGATGGAGAAATTTGACCTTGTTGAAGGTATAAGTAATAAAGTTGCACCTCTCTCTAATAACTTTAAGTTTTTAGATGAGTTGGTGGTTAACAACTTAATATGGTATCAAAGCAAGCAATAGATCTTGTGTTTGAACCTCACCGCCTACCTAATGTTAAAATATTTATACGTGTTTAGACCGCTTATGGAGGAAAGCCTGGCTACACGTGAGGAGGCATGTTGAAGGTATAAGTAATAAAGTTGCCCCTCTCTCTAACCGTTTAAGGTTTTAGATAAGTTGGTGGTTAACAATCTAATAGAACTTATTAAAGAACGAATATATGATATTTTCCCAATAAAATCGACTATATATATCCATTTTAATAAAGAAATATTAGAGTATATGGTGACTGCTACCAAGCTCTGCACGTGCCTGATGCTAGTGATATTAAATTGGCAACATTGCGCTGCAATGTATGGGGCATCCGTTCTAAATTGGTTTGTATAGTTGTTCCTATTCTTTCCCTTTGTATTGCCTGTATTTATGCAAACCACGTGACATTCTCATTGTCTTTTATGGATTACTGTGATGTAGCATTTTACTGGGGGAGCTCTCGTCAGTGAGTATGGAGGAGTTCTTGGTGTCATTCGCCGTATACATATCTCCAAAACTGTCTCCGAAACCCAAGCCACGCCAATTGAGGATGTTTTGAAGTATTTGGAGTACTTCGAGAAACAAGGGTATGATATACTGTGTGCCTCCAATCCATTTTGGGTAGCCCAACATCCATGTTTATTCAACTTGTCAGGGTCTAAAGAAATATTGTTGATTTGTCTTTATCTATTAGGCTGCGTTTTGTTGAGAGGAATATTTTAGAAAATGCAACAAAGAGAGATGAATCTTTTTCTGCCATTGTTGAGCAGGAAAGTTGTAGACAATGCAAGAAATTGAGCTTTCTTGTGCGATCCATATCAGCATGGTAATATGGTTTCACTTTCTTGCTAAGAACACTGGGAAATTTTGTTTTCTTGCAAACAAAAATTTCTTCACCAAATGCATACAAGAAAATAAATTTTCTTTTCACTTTCCTTTCTTAAACTTCACTTTCTCACTTTCACTTTGCATCATGTCTTTCAATCTAATCAAACATAGCCTTACATTTGTGACATAGCAACACCATTATCTTTGTGTAGTTGTGTTACAATGGCCTGCAGGTGTAGATGTCTGCAACTAACTACGATGTGGTTTTATGGTCCATCAGTTACCTTGTGTATTGGTGTTATTACCTCGTCGATTGATATATTGTCCATGTTAAATAACTTGTCCCAACTCTTAACAGTTATAATCCATGCATGCCTCCATGTTTTCCCTGAGTTGTGCATAAATTTGAAATTGTACATGGTGTTTCCACTGTCGGACAAAACATCATTAATTGTGGTCGTCCAGTATTTTAGCATTATTGGAGGCGGCTTGCTTATGCATTTTATAACTATTCAGTGCTTGCTATTTGTGTATGGAAGGCTTTCTTGGTAGAACCTGTGGACGTGTATGGACAATATTTTCTAGTCTAGTAATATTGTTTGCTTGTTTCACTCCTAGTAACTATGCAAGGCCTGCATGAATAGATAACGCATTTGCTGCATTCGTATGCGTTTGTTATGGAAATGCCATGCTAACAAAACTGCCATGTGATCATGTGATCTGCAGGGAACAAGCAAAAGATATGGAGGGTGCATGATTTCAATCGTATGGTTACAAGGCTATTTCTGGTAAAGGTGTTTCTTCGGAGACTCCATAAGCTGCTGTTTTATTTTGTCCTGGTATGTAGTGTAGTGTAATGGTATGTAATGCATATTATTTAAACACTGCACTGTAGTTTTTTTTCCGTCCTATTCCTATATTTAAGTCTGGTATGTTGCGACTTTTGTGGAGTATTTATCTTGTGTGGTGTGGTGTAACCAAGCAAGTTAAATTTAAAGGCTCGTTGGTTTGCATTGTTCTGTTGATTCGCATATGGAATTTTGTACATCGTAGTTCAGTTTCGGTTGGTACCAATTTGTTTAGACAAATGTTTTAGAACCAATTTAATCAGTCGAATGGGATATGGAGAGTATTAATGGTGAAATTAAAATTGACATGTAAAATAAGTATTCTCTACAAAATGAACGACACCGATTGTTATATGGTATTCGAGATATAATAATATTACAACCACACACAAATATTTACACGAACTCTGATCACAAACCATACGGATGAGTCAAAACTGCCCACGTCTCTCTCTACCTCTATTTATGGAGTAACTTTGACCTCAATCTCCAAAACCTATCTCTGGAGAACACCAAAAGTTGCACCACTCCTCCACCCTCTCTCTCTCTCTCTCTCTCTCTCTCTAGTTATGGAGTAACTTTGATCTCAATCTTAAGTTGGCCTCTCTCTCCCTCTCTGACCACCAAAAGTTGGCCTGCGGCCTTCCCCTCTCACTAAATCCTCTCTGAGACTCGTCAAATCCACCCTACTTCTATCTCTCTGATGGCAGACCTAGCCTTCACCCGGATCCCCCTCCATCATCCACAACTTCGGTTAAACTTCCTCTTCCTCGAGGGTGACGTGGGTCATACCCACCATCCGATCTTACTGGGTTTAAAGCCTTCAGGAACCTACGGCTGGATTGAATCCTTTGCTAATGAGAGGGGAGAAGAGGTATCTCCCTGATCCGGCTAGCCTGGTGCCTGATGCCCCAACTCAAACCATGTTTTGGGATTTGCCGTAGCCCACATGCGTAGTGCCAGTGGGCTTATCCTACACGTACGTAGTGAGCTCACGTAGTGTGCTTACCCTCACCCTACCCTAGCTGGCACTATATATACACTGCGTTTCCCTCTTTTTTTATACGCCGCACTACCTAAACCCCTAAACCCTAGCCTTCCCTAAACCTCTAAACCCTATCCTCCTCCATAAACGCGTATTCCCTCTAGGAACATGATTTCTTCCCTGCTTTCCCTGCTTCAACCGGTGGCGAGGCTTCCGCCGACGAGGCTTCCGCCGCATGCGAAATGGTTTTCTTCGGGATACCAAAGTGAAATCTGCCGTTTTGTATCTCAAAACCAAGATGGGTATGTAAAAAATCTCGTTTTTTATTTTCCTTTCACTATTTGTAATGATTACTGTTGCTTTGTTGGTTTTTGTGGGAAACCAGTGGTTTTTAACATCAAACCTCTTGTTAACACCAAGATTGAGCCGTCTCGTTTTTTATTCTTCCTCACTATTTGTTACACTGATTTTTTTGATAACCTGTTTGCTTTGTTCATTTCTTCAATTATTGCCTTTACTTTCAAACGAAAAAGGCCAGTTGTTTTATTCAATTTACTGTTTTGTTGCCTATGTAGTGGTGAATGGGGTTGTTGTCGATAGAGGTTTTGGTACAGGTTTTGCCCTTTCCAAGACGAAGGGTTCCTCCGCAGCCCATGTTGTCTGCAGCCTCTATCCGTTTGAGGAGGTTGATGGCGTGACAAGGTCGAAATATATTACGCACATTGTACACGCGAAACTCCCCGGGGGAGCCTACCATAAGGTCACGGTTTCTGCTGTTGATACAATGCACGATGTTGCGTGCCTCACCCTTCCGGAAGGGATGATAACTAACAGTAATTACTGCTGCGAAATGTCTGATGTTCTGGCCCGCCTCGGCGACACCTTATTTTACATTGGTAATCCGACTTTCTCGTTTTGCTTGAAAAGTGGTGTTTTTTCGGCGATGAGGAGTTGAAGAAATAGAACATTGTCATCAAGAAGGTGCCCTATTTGATTCGCGTGCACTTTCTGGTGATAAGTTGATTGAAATTGATTCAGAGGGGGCAGCAGATGGGGTATCTGGCGCCCCTCTGATCTATTTGAATGCAAATGGCAGACTACTTGTTGGCCGGATTGTCGGTGTGGTCGTCGCAAGATCTAGTGTTGCGAAATGGGAGGGGAAAGATGAGGAGGGGAAAGATGATGAGGGGGAAGATGAGGAGGAAGATGGGGAAGAATAGTTGGAAGAATGATTTCAACTGCAGTTATCAGTTATTAATATAGTTATTAATATTTAGGCTAATGTTTCAGTTTTGTTGTTCTTTTTGGGAAAGAGGTACACTGCAGTTAGTATATCTTTTTGGGAAAATGGAAACGGAGGAGTAACTGGTTATCTTAGAAAAGGGCAGAGTTAGCCTAGAATGTTTGCCAAATGCACTGTTCAGGGACACAAGGACCACTACACATGTCAGAAATGGGGTGTGTAAAAAGCAACCAAGAGAAGTAGGGGTTAGAAACCAACGGCAGCCCCCAGGTTCCCTAAGCCTAAAATCACAGAGGACACCAATGCTATGTAAACTTTCCATGGATATATGGCTGCACGTTGGTTGTACTGCAAACATTGAATAAAAAGTCAAGACACAAGTGAAAAAATTGTCTTTGATTTCAACATTGAAATCAAAACATTAATCATTTGAAAATGTGCATTGTTTCATTCCTAGGGTTTGATAGGGGAACCAAAAATTTGCAATTCCACAACCAATTGCCATTACTTGTAACCAGATAATCCTGAAGTGTGCGGTGCAACTGTAATAGTAGCGAGAGGCTAGTGAGGGTAACAATAAGACCGATTCCTCGACCAACCAACTAGATTTACTGGGGACTATTGCTACATTATCAAACCGACACATGTAGGTCCTGCTAACAACTACAAGATATCCACAGAGAACGTCATGTTCTGCATGTCTCAAGAGTTCTGTCACTGTCAATCTGAGGGGCCAACAATACAATACCAGGAGCAGGTTTAAACCATGTTATTTAGTAAATTACTAGTACCAGGAGCATTAGAAAACCAGAATATAATAACGAAATGGTTTCATAGACCAGCAAGATACGAGAAACAAATGCTCTGTAAGCTTTCACACACATAACTGTGCCACGTCATCTAGCTTCAACTTTTATTTAGGCGAATTCGATTTGAAAAGGCTTCAACGCAGCCCACAGGAAGAGGATTTCAAATAAAATCTGATAATCGTTCATTGAGAGAGAGAGAGAGAGAGAGAAAGAGAGAGAACCTGGCCATGGTGAGAGATGGCCAATGTACATGGTTGCTGAAACCAAGGCTCCCCATCTATTTGAACAGGCAATGCAGCATAAAGCTGAATCTTAATTGACTGCCCTTGGGCAAGTCTTCGAGCCATAGAAAGCCCCACCTGTATCACACAAAACAACGGCCAAGGCTCCATCTATTTGAACAGGCAATGCAGCATAAAGCTGAATCTTAATTGACTGCCCTTGGGCAAGTCTTCGAGCCATAGAAAGCCCCACCTGTATCACACAAAACGACGGCTTAGAAGAGCAAAAGCTTTCGTTAAAAAGTTTCTTGAAAATCCAAACAGATATCCAGGTTCTTCTCTGAGTAGAAATAGGTAACTACAACCCTAAGAAAGGTTAGAATTCTATCAAGTAAGAAGCAAAAAGGAAAAATTGGGCGCCCAAACAGGGCCACAATGACGTTTTTGAAAAAAAAAAATGCATCCATGCCTTTTTGAATACATTGCAACTGCTCCGACCTCTTATTCTGCACTCAGCCAGACTGGAATATGCAAATGGCAACATCAAATTATGCACAATCCAAACGATTAAGCACCACCAAAGTTCAGCAAAGGTCAAAACTCCAAACTATACAAACATTTTTAGGTATCAACAAAACAAAACTATTTACAATCAAAACACAGAGCTTCAGTGTCATTCAGTTTCATGAACCATTCAAAACATTCTCTCTCCATAATGTACGTAATCTATCCCGCCATCTCATTGTCCTAGTCTACTTCCTCAATCTCAATCTTCATCTTCTTCACCAACTGAGGAGCATCGGACTTTGCATCGTTAGGGATTTGAATGAGTATATCAGACTTCCGCCTGGTAGCAGCGTTTACAAGTCCACCATCTTTTTCAACCTGGTACACTAAATCCTTCCCATTAGGCGCGGCATCTATATAGACAGTTGAATTTTCGTCAATTTCCTCTCTCACAAGCATTTTGATAGTTCAGTGACCACCCTCTTCTCCAACCATCTCCTAATAGGTCTTGCACCATAAACCTGGAAGCAGTGAGGAAAATAACTTAGTCAGGATGCAAATGACAGTAACAAAACGTATTAGCCACAAGTTCGACATCATTAGAATGTAGAAACACATCACAGTAACGAAGATATCAACTTTTCATGTGTTTGGTTAGCAAAAAAAAAATTGATGTGAACTGCAGTACCGTAAAATTATTTACAACCACGTTATGCAAGTTATGCATTTCAAGTGTCCTTTTCATCTCTTGCAAAACCACAAGAAAATTTCAATTTGCTCATGGAAATGGATACCTACTACTCGAAACTCAGTATTATCTTTTTTTATCCAACAACTTCCTCTTATGTTAAGTCAGGTTAATTTAAAAGACTTTATGGTATCCAAGCTATCTAAGCAGATAACTCAATCAACATTTTCCTGTCTAGTCCAATGAATGCAACAAAATTAATTTTTTCTTTGTTTCTTTCACTTTAGTTTTTACCATTTTCACATACCATTTATTTCCCCCTAATCAAACGGGCCCTTTATGTCACTTATTTTCCTCCTAACCAGACGAATAATAAGACTCTTTATAGTACTCACCGAGTCATAACTCTCTGCTAATGTAACGTCCAATGCTGCTTCAGTCACTGCTACGGCAATGCATGCCCCTTTCTGCTAGGCGGATGGCAATATCCTTCAATTGGAGCCTAGCAACCTGTCTCAATTGCTCATGAGTAAGAGGATCAAATATCACGATCTCATCTAGCCGATTGAGCAACTCAGGCTTCAAATGTTTCCTCACCTGTCACGTGCCAAAACCAATATATAGGTTGACTCAAAACACGATTCCTATTCTTTTCCAGGAACAACAAAATAGCCCAAGATATGGTTTCAAATTGAAACGTGCAAAATAGTGCACCTATTAAAAGTGCCATCGCAATGTTAGCATACCTCTTGCATCACCATTTCCTTAGCACGCTCCATAGTACACTTCCCAGTTAATCCTTTCAATAGGTACTCGGCACCAAGGTTTGAAGTCAAAATGATCACTGTGTTGCTGAAGTCAACTGTGCGTCCTTGGCCATCAGTCAACCTTCCATCATCCAAAACTTGAAGCAAAGTATTGAAGACAGTCGGATGCGCTTTCTCTACTTCATCAAAAAGTATTACACTATATGGCCGCCTCCTAACAGCTTCTGTGAGTTGTCCTTCCTCATGCCCAACATAGCTGAAATCACGGACATATAGACATCAGTATATATGTTGTCACACTTGCAGTCTTGTTTTTCAAAAATTAAAAACGAGAAGTATGTTGGCGGTATCTACTGATTACTCATATCTACATATGAATGAATCAATCGAGGACATATATACATCAGTATCTATTGTTTCGCTATGTAACCATACTTGCAGTCTCATTTCTCACAAATAGAAAGCACATGATGTACACTGTGACTTTACCCAGGTGGAGCACCAATTAATCGAGCAACCGAGTGCTGCTCCATATACTCAGACATGTCGATCCTAATAAGCATCTTTTCACTGTCAAACAGTTGCTCCGCAAGTGCCTTTGCAAGCTCCGTCTTCCCAACGCCAGTGGGACCCAAGAATAGGAACAAACTGGTCGGTTGTTGCGGCCTTCCCAGCCCAGCCCTTGACCTTAAAACAGCTTCGGCAATGGCATTAATCGCATGATCCTGTCCCACCACCCTTTGATGTAACCTGTCCGCAAAGTATAGGATAGCAATTACAAAATGCCATTTGAGGGGGTTAGTCTTGCTGAACTCTAGACACCACTTATAAAAAAAATTAAAATTGAAATCTGATGTCAAAATGATGCAACCTGTCAGCAAGGCCAATCAGCCTCTGTTTCTCATTCTGACCAAGTCTCGTCACAGGTATACCGGTCCAACGACTCACGACTCCTGCTATTTGCTCCGGTCCCAAGGTCTCCGTAAGCATTTCGTTTCCTTGTGTGCTTTCTTCAAGCCTTTGAATGGCAGCCTCTACTTCTTGAAGCGCACCATATTTTATGTCGGCAACTCTAGCTAAGTCGTATCTTCTTTCAGCTTCTTGTAATGCAATGAGGAGCTCCTCCCGTTTTTGTTTGAGTCTGCGAAGCTCATCAATCCTTTCCTTCTCCTTCCTGTACTTCAACAACAAAGGTTGAAGCTTGTCCCTCAATTCATCAAGCTCTTTTTTAACCTGATGAAGCCATGGGCGAATTTCAGCTCAAATTGGGCACAAAAAAAAACTATGAAATGATAAACATCATCAAGCCCTAACCCAAGAATTAAAATTCCGTTTCAGTATGTTGCTTCTGTTATTTTGCAGAATTTGAACATGTTTCGATGTGTTTACTATATACGATTGCTAAAATTTTGGAATTTCGAGATTCCAATGATGTTTTTGGTTCAGTATCCAAGTTGCAGTTTCGAGGAAAACAAAATGGAATTACGATCTTGTCCTGAACATGATTCAACGACCAGATACTCACTTCAGCAAGCCGAGCTTTACTAGCCTTGTCCTTCACCTTTTCAAGAGCATGAAGTTCAACTTCTAACCGAAGTCTTTTCCTTTCGAGCTTATCAATCTCTTCGGGTTGACTATCAAGCTGGACCCTGACATTTGCACAAGCTTCATCAACCAGGTCAATTGCCTTGTCCGGCAAATAACGCCCTGAATAGAAAAAAAGACATCCATAGAAATCAATATCTTCTGTCCAACTATGTCAAGACTGGAAAGTTGGTTTTAGGCTTTTAGCAAATCCAACTTCACAAACTTGAGACCCGGAAAAATAAATGATGACACAGACAAACATTGTTGACATGGAAAATGCAATTCGTAGCTACCAATGAATAAGTAAAGGAGTCTGTATCTTGTCTGGATGAATCATACTTTTTATTTGAGTATATGGATCAGTATAATTTCTACATATTGACATGCTATTGAATCAGGTGTCCCACCTTATAACAACAAAGTAATTGATTCACAGCTGGAAAATTGGTTTCAGAATTCAAAATTCATAAACTCGAGATCCAAATTAATGAAGGAAGTATAGCGGATAATTACAGCGCTGATTGGATTTTCATTCCACAAAAGCAAGGTACGCTTGAGCATGCTCAAATTCAAGATGAGATGGCCCGTCTAAAGCATGAGACCTCCCCGGTAAAAGAAGTCCAACCAAGGTCATAAGAAGTGTGGTACCATTCGCGATGAAAGAAATCCGCTATTCTTTTCTTAGAGCCTGTTAACTGCTATTTTCACTCCTCTCTGTGGCTTATCATTCCAGCTTATCTCAACATATGCAAACGAGCTATAAATGAGAATGCAAGAAATCACTTTTTGGATACCGAGAAAGGGACTAGTTTTCTCTCTGCTTATATATTTGGAATGACATGTTATGAATGAGTTTATTAAGAGAGCTTGCCTTCTAACAACAAAACGAAGTCACGATTAGTTTCAAATTCACATTCACAAACTCGAGACCTACAGATTAATGAAGAAAGGATACCACCATAAACAGATTAAACTGCAAACAGTAATCTCAACCTACCAGTGATATATCGAGTAGATAGCAGCGCAGCAACAACAAGAGCTCGATCCAGAATCCTAACGCCATGATGCCCTTCATACCTCTCTTTCAGCCCACGAAGAATACTAATTGTGTCCTCAACACTCAGCTCCGCTACATAAACCTGCTGTAACGGTCTCTCAAAAGTGGCATCTTTCTCCACATACTTCCTGTACTCTTCGAGAGTTGTTGCACCAATACACCTGAGTTGACCCCTGGCAAGCATTGGCTTGAACAGGTTGGCAGCGTCCATGGACCCTTCTGTCCGACCGGCACCAAGAACGACATGTATCTCATCGATAAAAAGTATAACCTTTCCCTCGGCGTCTTTGACTTCCTTCAAAACAGCTTTCAACCTTTCCTCAAACTCTCCCCTGTACTTGGCTCCGGCTATCAAAGCCCCCATATCTAATGCAATAATAGTAACATCAGCTAGATTACTCGGGACATCCCCTCTAACAATTCTCTGAGCTAAACCTTCAACAACTGCCGTTTTCGCAACACCTGGTTCTCCAATAAGAACCGGATTGTTTTTCGTTCTTCTACATAGAATCCTAATAACCCTCCGAATCTCTTCATCTCTACCAATGACAGGATCAAGTTGGGTAGCCATTTCAACAAGGTCACGCCCATAAGTTTTCAGTGCTTGAAAATTGCTATCGCGTGAAGCACTTTCCACTTTTCTACCTTCCTTCCCACGGAGCTTCTCGACCTCTGATTTCACCCTTGAAGGACTTACCCCTGCTTCTTTCAAGAGATCTCCAACTTGGGAATCTTCTAGAAGGCCAAGGGTTAATTGATCGACGGCTAAATGGGTGTCCCCACGGGACTTCTGGGAGGACTGGCCACGTCGAATCGCTTTAACCAGCGAACTGCTTGCTGGGACTTCATCTGGGGGAGGGGTTTGGGATGGGAGTTTCTTTAAAGCCTTATTGAAGACCCTCTCAGCCGACTTTGCAGCATCTTCGCCGCCACCTGCATTTGCAATTACTTGCCGGAAAATGCCATTTTGATATGAGGCCAAAGCAGACGCCGTATGAAGTGGAGTGAACTGTGCATGATCAGCATTCGTAGCCAGTTCATGAGCCCCGGCAATGGCTTCATTCGTCTTGCGGGTGAACTTATCCGGATTCATGGCTGCTGGTTAAGCCTGCAAAGAAAAGTAGGGGGGGGAAAGGAAGACAGGAAAAAAATATTGGGTTAACATAATTCCATGAATATAAGACAGTATCGCAACGAGACATTGCCCAGTTCAGTTCTAAGAACACAACTTGACCATAAATACAATATTAGAGCTTAGAATACATGGCACATCAATCTTATAGTTGGTCACTGTATTTGAAGAAATACATATTAGATCTACAATATCGTGATGAACACAATCAATCAAGCGAAGGGTTCGCATCCAAGATTAAAATCGCAGGACAAAAAGGGCCTAAAAGTTCGGAGGGCAAAACATAGTATATTGTACCACACAGAGAAATGGAAGCCAAAATGTGTCGGCGTAAATCGAGCCACTAGTAAACACAAATCCTGTATTTAGTGTCAGTCCAAGATTTTCTATTCGAAAACCTAAAGGAAGAATCACCATACAAGCTACTAGTACTTTCAACGTAAGGCATAAAGCTAGGAGTACTACAATGACGAATCCACGGTAGTAGATGACACCATGGCCAAAAAAGTTAACTCTGCTAGGGAACCGAATCCCCCTAACCCTTAATAATAACGCGTACAGATTAGACAACAAAAAAAATTAAAAAATCCTATAAAGAGGAATTAGGGTTTTATGCCACGAATACTGCTCGATTGTACCTTTCTACCCGTATGGATTCTATCCTGATCTGTTTGCTCTCTCTAGGTCTCTCGCTATTTTGTGAATAATAGAAAAATAGCATAACGTGTATATATATAGGGCTACGATACCTAAAGAGTAATAAGTCTGAACTTCTAGTGTAAATAAGAAACCCTAATTCCACCAGGATTCTATTTCTTATTTTACTAATATAACTCACCCCACTACAGAATCATAATTGTAATCCCGTTCTTATCTGGATTCTATTTCTTATTTCACTAATTATAATTCACCCTACTACAGAATCATAATTGTATTCCCGTCCTTGTCTCAATTATATTATTACGAGCTCTATGATATTAAATACTTAAATATCTCCTCACATTAAAATTACAGATAACCCCGTTAATTAAAATAATTAAAATAAATTACTAACAAACTCAACATTCAAACTTGCACCAAGATTCGAATATCCCACATGGACCATCAAAATATCAGAAACACCAAAGCTCTATCCTCTATGTCAGCCGTGATCTTCCTCTTGAAAACTGCTTCCCAGAGTTGATAATATTTTCTTTCAGTTCTTTCTTACTAATAGTATCCCTGCCAAATGGTTTCTATACAAAAGCCATATCGATCCTGAATCTCCTGTAAAATCTCAGGTGTGTTTTTCATGAATTCGAGGCAAGAGCTCAACTTTCTCATATGTTTGTCCGGCAGGTTTCCAAGTTAAATATAGATGAGTCTGCAAGAGGTAAGTTAGCCCATAGGAATTTCAAAGGTTTTCCATAGTCCTAAATCTCAAACGCCCACAACAGGCTCGAACCTGGCCTAGCTCTCACATGGGGAGGACAGGAGTTACCAAATACCAACTGAGACAGGAGCCCATTGGCCATTGGTAAGCCCATTAGTAAGCAAGTAAGTTGACCTAGACACCGACTTATCAAAAAACATGTAGAAATAATTATTCTCTGACTCCAAGAACACAGAACCCACAATCTTCATAGTTAATAGCCAGAAATCGGTTGCAAAGTTGCACATAGAACAAATATGCCCCATTGTACCCGAGGGGGAGTTCCTTTGTACCTGCGGTGTACAAAGTTGGGCAGAATTTGTACTTTGATTTTGCTGGTCTTATTGTTTCTGGGTGTTTTTATGGTAATGCAGAGAGAGAGAGAACAATTAAGTTGGAAGTGTAGGGAAGTACGTGGTAGTGAGGGGGGGGGGGGGGGGGGGGGGGGGGGTTGGGGTGTGGTGTGGGTGACGACATTTCGTTAGGAGGGATAGACAAAAATAACCAAAAAAAATAAGAGTAAATTACACTAAGCTCCCCTCAACTAACCCGCATTTTTACTTAACCTCCTCAAACTACAAAACCCGACATCGTGCACCCTCTAACTATCCAAAGTTGACACTTAACATCCTTCTGTTAGGTTTCCGTCCATATGGCAAACGGAAAAAGGTAGTCAACTTAAATGGGGTAGATCGCTCATCTACGCACGTCGAATGCCGTTGATTCCAGCGTTGGCCTACTTAGTTTTTCTTTTTAAAATTTTTGGACGGCTCGGATAAGCCGTTTGGTTGTACGAGAGCCCTAAAGCCAAAAATTAACGAAAATGATATTGGTACCGTAGGGAAAATGCACCGATGGCCACTGGACGGCCTATCTGAGCCGTCCAAAAATTTTAAAAAAAAAACCGAGTGGGCCAACGTGGGAATCAATAGCATCCGACGTGCGTAGGTGCTTGATCCAAACACCCCATTTAAGCTGACTGCCTTTTTCCGTTTGCCATATGGACGGAAACCTAACAAAAGGGTGTTAAGTGTCAACTCTGAATAGTTAGAGGGTGCACGATGTCGGGTTTTGTAGTTTGAGGGGATTAAGTAAAAATGCGGGTTATTTGAGGGAGGCTTAGTGTAATTTACTCAAAAATCAAACTAAAAGGATACAATTATGACAATATAAATGTAAAAAGATATGATTGTAAGAGTTTTTGAAGTTTAAATAAGATATAATTGTGTTTTTATTTGAAAATATTCTAATATTAATATGTAAATTACACATTACAGTGGAGCCTCAATTTTGAACCAAAATTCCAGGGCCAGAAGCGGTTGCTTCTCTCGCCTCCCTTAGGAGCCGGCCCAGCCTAGATACCGTCACATGGTGTCTCAAACTCTTTTTTCACCACACTTCACCACAAAGCTAGTGTGAAGCCCACACAAATGTGTGATAGAGAAGAGTTTGGAGCACCGCCACATGGTGCCCTAGAGAATTAGAATAATTACTCCCGAGCCATTATCCACCAAAAGCCTTCATAACTTTTTTTTTTTTTTGACTTTATAGAACTCACAACGGTGATCTGAACGGTTTATCTCATAGTAGTTTTTACTAAGGACAAAATATATGATCAAAAAATCAACTTGATTGGTAATCAGTTGAAACTTAGCTATTTGTGTATATTGTACAGTTCGCATTATTTTGAAATGAAGTGTCATTTTATACAATTTGTGTATCTATTTGTCAATGACCGATAAAGTTGATGAATAGTCCTAATCACCATTGTTAACTTGCAATGGGACCCAAAAAATGAACACCTGATGACATTTTACCTCATATGTGTAGGTCTCACGAGAATAGCGTTACAAATAACAATTGTATCTAAATTTTCTAGTATTACTCCCTCCGTTCCTTAATCAAGTTCCTCACTTTCCTTTTTAGATTCCAACTTTTTAAAGAACACCAGAAAACATTTTACCTCAAATTTCAATATTTCATTTCTTTAGTACTCCTTTATTACAAGTCATTTGTAGTACAATTATAGATATCTACGAAAATAGCCTTTGGAAAATAACTAATTTCAAAATTTTGACATTGGGAGCATTATGATATCTATGATCCAATTGATTAGGAAGAAAAGAAAGTAGAAAATAAGAAAATAGAAAGTAAAGTAACATAAAACGAGAAATTATTTATTTGCATGTGTCTGGCACAACGAAATTTTTGTAGGAAAATTTAAAAAAAAAAATCCCGTCGGAGAGTGGTGGTAATGAAAGTCACAAGAAAATATATGTATTTATCAAAACTGACCTTTCATATTCGAAAATTAGGAAATTATTTTCACACTTCCATTTTTAATAAATGCACTCCTCTTCTTGTCTTTCTGAGGAGCCGATTGCGTACGATTTCTAAGGTTGAGCCATTTGGTGGTCTTTTGAAGCTAGTTTTAACGAGAACTAATTTATGTTCAGATGTTTATTGACAGAAAAAAAAATATACGGGTAGGGCTCTAATTAACAAAACTCATCAGCCAAAATATATTGATAGGATATGTATCTAATTGAATTCGAAACAAATTTATCTTGATATAGGATCAACGACTCGTTAATATAATCGAAACAAAATCATGGTTTTAAGATACTTGATTCATCGCCGATCAAAAAAATAAGATACTTGATTCATCATGTATACAAAAAATTGAACTTCCTACGCAAAGCCAAACCCAAGCTGCATATAATCACATTACCGCGTTTAGGTACCAGTAGCAGTAACTAATACAACAAAATACCTTAAACCCTTCGCCACATACAAAACAAACTGTTTTCATTTTTCTATCTCAATATATATTCAAGTATCTTAACTATAGGATTCGGGTTTGTTGAACACAATCAATTTATTACAAACGGAAAATTTTTTTTGAGAAGAAAATAACACGAACAGCGACTCCAAAGTAACCCCTCAAAATTATTTGCCAATTCATCTTCTGTTACAATGTCAAGCATGAAAGCGCACAGTTAATTTTTAATCCTCGATAAACAGAACTTCAGTTGTGAACAGTACAGTAAAGAGAAATTACACTGGACAAATATTGTTTCGTTCAACCAGAGGACCGGCAATCCATGAATTATCTTCAAATCGCCGATAACTCCTTTGATTGATTGAAACATAGAAAGATGAGCCTCTCTTTCATCCATCCGCTGCACAAATTACGGATGCACTCTCCTGCAAAATCAAATAATAGAAATCGCTGATAACAAAAAAATAGAAATCTGATGCCAATAAGCTGGCATTATTTTGTAGCTAAAATTAAACTAAATCGAGGACAGATACAATCGTCATGAGAAACTTTAAGTGCAAGGACAGTCATAAATCAGTTTTCTTCTGATACTGATAATCCAGAAACATAACTGAAAAGGCGGGTAGATGGCAAACATTGAAGCAAACTTTAATGATCCGAACCAAAGGCAAAACATCACAACTTCAAACTTCCAAATATTCCATAATACAGGCTTCCAAAATGTAAACAATCATCCAGCAGATAACAGGAACCACAGTTACGAGAATTTTTGGACTTCTTGGTAACAAATTGCTCATCAGAAAAAAGTTCAACAACTATTGTACACAATTGGATATCTATAACTTCCACCACAAACCCCACAACACTTTCAAGTTCGTTCCCTGTTTTACACATCTCCCCTCTCCCACAATCCAGACTGGATTTAGTACCCATGATAGAATGTATGGCGAAAAAGATGTGCTTACTAATACCCTGTGTAGAGGTAAATAAGCTAAGAAATATCCACGAACTTCTCCAAATTATGCTAAAGCTAAACAGTTGATCAGGGCTTCCATGGCGCTGCAAAAGAGTTAATGAGAGAGATACAAGAATCACAGGATGCTATTTGCATGTCAAGCATTCCCTTGATTCAATCCTTCCTAATGGACCTAAGAAAAATATACAATCCTTCCTATCAGAGCATCTAACTCAAAATCAATTAGGAATGAGTAGAGAAGCCGCCAAGACTCATATTCTAGTTTTGGAGGTTATGTTAACCAATTTAGAAAAAGCTCTAACACTCCACTGCATGTGCGACCCCTGACCCGCAGGCAGAGAGGTAAACCAAGGATCCCTAAACATAGGAAATTAGGGAATAGGGATCACAAAGAAACAATGTGCACTTAAGGCACAACCAACGGGACAATCAATCAAGAGTCTTGTCCAAAAGCACCAAACGTTAAGCTCTAATACCACGTTAAAACATCCAACTCAAAACCAATTGAGTGAAGAAGCCGCCCATGCTCATATACTAGCTTTGGAGGTTGTAATTAACCAGTGTGAGACAATCTCCAACACTTCCAAATAGGAGCTAATATTTAATTGATCTGCACCTAAATGCAGAGCAGAATCAACTAGCAAGAGCTAGTCCCAAATTTCCTCCTCCAAAGTAGGAAAATAATAAATGCGTGCATTCCTATCAACCTGGTACTGCAATCAAGAGCAAGGCGCGTGTAGAAACTAATTATAATTCTTATAAAGGCAAAATTTTATACTCCTCAAATTTAACATATCATAGGAATATAAGATATAGCATTCCGCATGTTCAAATCAGTCCAAATACACACAAAAGCATGACAATCCATCAAAAAGGAAAAAAGAAAAAGAGCAATAGGTGTCCAGACTGGGGTAATTAGTAATAGTCTTGGTGATATATAAGAAAAAAACAGAACATTGAAGGAGGAAATGAAAAAATCTGACCAGCTGATACACTTCAATAATAATACAGAGAAGAAGAAAAAGAGCAGAGAAGAGAAAGAAGAAGAAAACAGAGCAGAGAAGAAGAAGAAGAAGAAGTGGAACCAAAAAAAGAGCAGAGGAAGAAGAAGGAATAATTTAACTGGAACAGAATAGCTCAGCAGGTGAAATCTGAGGGTAGATATGAGAAAAAAGTGTGAGGCTCTCGCCTCATGCGCCTCGGGGTGAGGCGTGCGCCTCAAGGGCCCAAATGCGCTTCATGCACGCCTCACCACCGGGTGTTGAAGCCCTTTCAGTGTGCCTCGCTGCGCCTTTTAGAACACTGAGTGAGGATCAACTTAGTGCCTACTACTATACGTACCACAGGAATAAGAAAGCATACAAGAAATTGCCTCGAAAGTTGTTCTCATGGTCTAGACCCAAGATGAAGGTACGGCAGACCCAAGATATAGTTGTAACAAAATAACCAACAAACAAAAAATATGCAGATTTCTCAAAATCACAATAAAAACTGGAAGGTGAAATGGCCACATCTGGTTTTTCATGCTTATCAAGAGGCCAATGCATCCTTAAGTGAACCTATATGAGTGCCTATTTCACCACACAAATTTTAAAGCATTTCATATGAGCATCATTAGATATTTGCTCCGACAATCCATGATTCTATGTCCCTGTGGGCATGTTTGGCTGATCAAAATAAAAATAAAAAATCCATGATTCTACGTAGTATACGTCCTGTTCTCCTCTGGTGCAAGAAACACTTAAGAGCACAAAGTGCACTTTAATATGTTGCCATGTAGCGTCTGAAGCATGTTTTATTCCTCGTCGCTCTCGATAACAGCCATTCGGCGATGGGTTGTCATCTTTCTTGGAGGAGACTCCTCATCTGACTCAATTCCTTTCCGCTTGAGACTGCCACCGAACTCCTTGGTCTTTTGCTTTGGCTCCTGCATGGATATCAATAAGTTGATCTTATGGCTTTGTAATGCTAAATAAGTTGATCTTGTGGCTTTGTAATGCTACAAACCAACCAAATAAGACAATCTACTGGACTTATGAGTCGTGGATACAGGAAAAGACTTCACATAAACGACATTCTCTCCCAGGGAAGTCTTCAGATAACTAAAAAAGAACACAAAGAGTTGACCCCTACTGCACATTCAAACAAACTCAAACATGTTTAAACTCCCTGTGCATTGGTATCCACCACCTGATTTTTAAGGTATATAGATATAGAAGTTACTCGACGTGCACACCATAAGAATGGATTTCACAGTTGCAGTAAAATGTTCATCTGATTACTTGCACTCTATACTCTTGTCTCTGAAACTTCTTCCAATATTCACTCAATATTTCAGTCAAGTGAATTAACAGACGTGTAAAAACAGATTTAGTCTCAAGCTTTCCAAATTTGTTGCCTTATTGCAGATAATTGGCCAAGGTCAACTTTAAACCTGGTGTAAGAGTAACAACCCCCTAAATGGTTGTATACTTGTATTCAATTTAGATTTCAATATTTACATGTGGACGCTAAGCATGTGAGTAAGCAACAAACAATTGATCAATTGATTTTCTTCTTTCTCAAATTGATAGAGGAGACGAACTTGCGAAACGATATCTAAGACTCCAATTGTTGGTGTTAAAAACCGAATCCTGACAAACTTCCGGCAGCCATGCAGCCTAAGCATATCAGCAATTAGGATGAGATGTTCCGAAAAAAGATCAGCATACCTCAGGCTCCTCGTCGGATGCTTCATTTGCTGCTCTCTCTTCTTCATCATGGTCGTCTTCTTCATATTCATCCTCCTCCTCCAGCTCATCAACCCTTCTCCGTTGTGGGGCCCTTTCATCTTCCTCTCCCTCAGTTTCATACTCAGATTCCTCTCTCTCACTGTCAGAAAAATCGATTGGAGGACGAGATGACTTCACTAAGGGCTTGCGAGGAGTGTCTTTCTGTCCCTGTGGCTAATAATAAAGAAGAGATCTTAATTTTAGCAGGAGATAAATCTCCATTAACAATTTGGGATACACACAAGTAATGTGGTTTACACAAGGTAAAAGTGGCATACCTTCTTTGCATTCATAATACGTTTCTCAGCTCGAGCTTCCATTTCATGATAATCTGGCTCATCATCCTGATCGCAATGTATATCAAGAACAGTATGATGAGGTTCACATACTACTATAATTATGTCAATGGTATGAGGTTCACAGACTACTCCAGTGATCAACCAGTTACACAAACCATATAGCAGTGAAAATAGAAACAGGATGTAGCAACACCAACCTCATCCAGTGCATCCTCCAGGATCCCTGCGTACAGTTTGTGGATACTTGCGATTCACCTTTTCTTTCTTCCGGGTAAGAAGTTCATTGGCTCTGATCGTTTGACTTTCAGCCTACAAAACCAGAAGAACAATGGGATTTTATATCCACACTGCTAAACACATCACAGAACTATTTTTAGCTAGTTACCTTCTCTTT
Source organism: Rhododendron simsii (assembly GCA_014282245.1). Taxonomy (NCBI): domain Eukaryota; kingdom Viridiplantae; phylum Streptophyta; class Magnoliopsida; order Ericales; family Ericaceae; genus Rhododendron; species Rhododendron simsii. The sequence goes on along the minus strand of WJXA01000502.1, from coordinate 24,686 downwards.
CTGCTCCTTTTCTCTCTCAGGGTCAATGTCTGTGAAGCAGTTCTTGACCTTATAAACCTTTTTATGCCGTGAATCAACCAAAGCAGTCAACAATCGATGAGAGTTAGATAACAAAGATGATGGCATAAATCTCATCTTCCTTAGAAGTCTTCCCTGTGACTGGAGGATTCCCTACATTATAGGAATAAAGAAAATCAAGGACATTGCTTTTGTGGAAAAAACTCAAAACTGAAGTAGAAACTGCTCAAATAGACAACTACTTAAGAGTTATCATAACACCACACAAAAAGGGCTACCCAACGCAGCTCCCGCTACTGCCGGGTCTAGAGCAGAGTTGGATGTACTCGGCCTTGACGGAGAGGTTGTTTCCGCAACTTGAACCCGCGACCACTAGGTCAAGCTGGGGCAACCTTACCTTCGTGCCTGAGCCACCCTTCATCATAAACACCACAACTTCCTGAAATTGGCTTAAATAGATGCTTCAATACCAAAATCCAACCACAAGCACCAATTTGCTGTTCAAGTCAGGTGAACCAAGCCAAAACTAAGCCTCCTAGCCTATTGGTAAGAACCGCGATTCTAGAATTTCAAGAGGGCAAACTCGCCAATGCTTTACTAAAATACGTGAATCAACGAGACAAATAAGGATATAGGGATGGACATCAAGGGAACATCAAGGGCAAATACGCTTGTCAAAATCTCAAAATATAGGGTATGAACATCAAGGGAACATCAATATTCACACTGATATAAACACATTGCACATATGTGCTATGCATAATTGAAGTAGAAAAGGGACCTTACCACAATATTTACGTGGAAAGCAACCTATCCCTCAACCTCAAGTATTCATCAAATTTCCCAATCCTCTCTAGTGATATCATAACTTTACCAAAGCGAGACAAGTGTTATGCTCTATGAACGTTTGACTTAGAAGCAAATCTGGTCCTCCTCACCCAAAAAAAAGTTAAACTCTCCAAATAACCTGGATCCAAGCATGTGGTTTATTACTTTAGCATTAAACAAGAAGCGAAAAAAGCACAATCTAATGGCCAGCGACTGATGGAGCCCACTGATTTTACTATTCAGTACAAGGGGGAATCCATTTCTTGGGAATGGGGATAATTGTTACTCCATAGTTGTTCTGCTTTAATTTTTCTTGTAACATGGAAGAGTAGCGAAGTAGTTTACTTCATGGTACAAGTAATGAAGTCAGTTTACTTCATCTTCTTGGACAAATCAAAATGCAAAATTTAACTCCAAGACATTTTTTTAATACTATCATATTAGCACTTCAATTTAAAAAGGTCATTGCATACTAAACATGACAAACACTTCATGGTTCTTCCAAATGCAAAGTGCATAACTGTGCTGTAGAAATGGTACAAGCACCAGGATAATCCATTTGGAGCTGCTTATCCTCTCTCAAATCTGCCTTTTGAGGGGACAATTTTAGACACCAGATGATGAAGATGGCAGATAGATAGAGAGAAGTCACATAACATTACATAAGTCCCCAATGACTACTCTGACTCAAAGGTTCATAAGCAACCTATTTTTGTCCTAATTCAGTTCCTCAGAGAAACAGACGTCGAAGTGTCAAACTCAACTCTGAAACCCTTAATTTCAGATTTACTTGGTTTAGAGTACGTGCACATGTGCACAAATAAACTAATTCTGACTATCATATAATGCAATTAAAGTTTCTTCACTTAGTTTTCACAAGGCAAAAGAAAGAAAAGGAAGGGAAAAAGGGTCTTTATCACTCCTACGGAGAAAAGAAGGGGCGGAGGGGGAGGAGACAATTCATCACTTTTCACTAGTTCTTCCAGAAAAGAAAAAAAAAATTTGGTCAACTGACAATCACCTTTGGAAACTTCTTTGAAAAGCAAGAGACACACACCATCCATCACAAATATTTACAGAAGCAGTGAAATCAAGTAGGATGAAAGCATAGTTACCCATTTTGGTGCCCACAAGAACAACGGGCACCAATGGAGCATAATGCCTTAGCTCAGGGACCCACTACTCCAACCTAACAGGCAAAAGAAAGGAGACATAAAGATGTGATTAGACAAGTTAAGGGATATTGACTAATCAAAAGATAAACCCATGTAAGATGGGTTAAATTGAAAGATAAACGAAAAGAAGCATACTTTCTTTGGAATATTCTCAAAGCTAGGCATACTTATCAGAGAAAAGGCAAAAGGAGGAGGACATCAGCTCCTCTATAACTAAGAGGCCTCAGCCTGTTATAGTCCTCTGGGCCTGCATAAAAAATTCAAAATAGACTAATATTAGAAGTTGCCATTCATTGCAGTCATGATAACTAAACAATTTTGTCTAGGAACCAATCAAAGATGCCCGATTAACTTCAACTTTGTTGTTATTCTTCTCTTATTTATCTATGGGATAAGACAGGATCTTTCGATCCACGGACTACTGAAAAGCAATGAATATCATCTTCATCCACAGAGGAGCATAATTCGAAGGAATTTTCTAGATTGATATCCGTCAACTTAACATGGTGCTCCATAAATTATGAACATAGAAGAATAAAACAGAATGAGTAGACTGAAAAATTTTAGTACCAAAGAAGTATTATTAGCGTAGAAGAGGAGTTTCAGATAAAAATGGTGCTTGACTAATTTTCCTTCAAGTTTCAAATGACCCCATGTCAGATTTCAGTCTTTTCAAGCTATGCATACAAAAGTGATCATGCTTTATTCGACTGCCAATAAAAGAAAAGTTGAAGAGCTGAAATGGACCAACAAATCATGGTCAAGTGTCTAACCGGAGAATCCAAAGTCTATTCCTATGGAAGCTTCTCTCAAGGAATCTCTTTCCTAGATTCAGATTTTCCTATCCTTTCCCATGTCCTCGTAGGGATATCAACGTTGAAAAATCTGATCTTTTACACGCACACAAAATAATATGCATTTCTATGGACTTGATGAGCTCTCACGTAGTTTCGCCACCATGTTTTGCTTTCACTTTGACCATTCATCAAACAATGGTTGAGATCTTGCATAAACCCCACAGAACAATGAAAATAAATGACATTTGCAAAATAAAAATAAAAAATCATTAAACCCAACAGCTCCAAAAATCATTAAAATCATCAAACCAAATGGGAAACAAATAGTTTAAATAGAGAGAAGAAAATGAAATACGGTTGGGAATGTATTGCTGGTGTAGGATATCAGAAGGCAAGTCTTCCCAACAGCTCCATCTCCAACGGTCACACATTTGATGAACTTCGCTGCTGTCGTTGTAGCCATCTCATTGTCATTATCTCGATTCCAGAACCAAGCCATTTGGGTTGAAATTGAATGGATTTCTATTGTAAGAAGTCGCAGATCGAGGCGGAGGAAAAAAAAAGTTTCTTTTCTTCTGTAGGGTAGTGCATAAATTTGTAGTGGGAAAGTGGGGAGGGTGCATGGTTTTAAATCGCAGTATTGGTAGGTGTAACGGTCGCGTTGGGAGTATTGGTCAACGTGTAACGGGAATCGGATACCGCACTGGTGAATTTTTTTCGAGGACTAGCAAGTGTAACTGGGTGTAACAGTCTCGTAACGGGATGTAACGGCCTTTATTCAAGTAACGCAATACGCAACGGCCGATAAGCACATAAATTTGTGTAACACTATTATTTTCACCCGTACGGATATCAGGCCTTCAAAAATCTGTTACTCTGCGTCACGGCCGTTTTTTAAAACCTGGGAGGGTGGGAGCAAGAAAATCTCAATGGAAATTTTCCTTTTTTGTTTTCCTCGGTAGGAAAGTTATGAGTAAGTATGAGACGTATGACTTTATTTTGAGCTGTCAATGGAGGCAAATGAAACAAAAATGCTCTGTGCACAATTATCTGAACTCAATAATAAATACAATCTCAAACATATACGTGGATCCCGCATGCTAAATGTGTGTGAGGGCCACGTATATCTGAGGAATTGTGTTTGGTGTTGTGCAACCGCATCTCTCCAAAAGAAAAGAGAGGAATCAAATCGAAATTGCTATGTGTACTATAGTTTGTGCACAATACTTTTACACCACCTTGTGTGTGACTCATTTTGAGGTCCCATACAAATATTCCGAGCCGTTCAATTTGTTCAAAATATTTTTTGAAAGGTCTTTGTAAAAAAATAGTTTACCCAGATATCAGATATCAGTAAGTACTTGATCGATACGTTACTTTTTTGGTCCGTACGATTAGAGATAAAAAAAAGAACGTAGGAGGGACAGCGTTGGGTATAGTCCAACTATCAGGAAAGGTAATTTCTTCCCAATTAATCAACTTATTAGTTGCAATATTAGATGTTAACATATTGGATTCGATCAAAACTGTTTGATCAGCAGGACGCATAATTCGCACCCTAGGTTTCATTGTATTCATGACTTTATAGTATATTCTATAAATTACAGCTATTACTTCCGATCCAGGTAAGAAATCATAACCTCCAGTCTGGATTCTAATCTGTCTCTGAATTTTGTTTTCTAACATTGTAATGTGGTTCAAATTCCCATGAGTTGTGCACTTGTGCTTATCCCCCCCTATTCGCGTGCATTTGTGTGTGTACGTGCATGTGCGCGCGCGTGTGAAATTCAGCTGAACTCGATTCCAAATTACTTCCAGAATGTACTATCCTTGCTTCGACACAAATGCCTTCGGAGCTCCAGTGCCATCAGCAATGTGAACATTTGTGGTGGTTAGTGAATGTTTTATTGCTTGCTTCTCCAACCCTCCCCTCCCCACTTCTCGCCTTTATCGGGTTTTCCTCTTTGTTTTTGACTAAAATGCATTGGTCTCATCTTTGCATCTTATATGGATGGTTGTCAGGTGGGACATCCCTCTGTAAGTCGACTCTGCTGCTGCCATGGACGCAGAGTACACAGAACTTTCGAACTCTTATTCACTTGACCGGTTCGCTTCAATCAGGTTTGCTTAAGACAACCAAACAACGACGATGTGCATTGTGTATCTTCTAGAGGTTCCTAGTATTACATGTGACACCAACCTTCTTTTATGTCAGCGAATCCTCTTAAAGTTCCACCCTATGTTGAAGGTTTCAAGTGGCATCTGTCTTTGACTCTTTCTTTATAGTTGGTGCTTTGTGTTTCAACCATGAGTTCCTTTTCTAACATTCGATACCCACACTTTTTCTCCTTATTAGGAAATTCTCCAAGTCGAAAGCTTTTTAGGGATCTTGTTCTTCGTCCCTGTCACACTCCGAAATTCCATAAGGCTCTTAAAGGTGAAGCTGCGGTGCGTTTTCTGGTACGAGCAGCTGCTGCTTCTGTCCGTGGGTCTCTTGTTTGCTTAGCTTTTCTTCAAGGTATAATTTGAGACCTGTTAGGTCACATAATTCTTCTGCGTTGTGTTTTTAGATTATTGCGTGGGGGTTCATCCGCCTTGTACTTCTTAGTTGAATAATTCTTCTCTTATTGAGGGAGTGACTTAATGTTCCGTAGATGGGGAGGCGTCCGTGTTAACGTCTGGAACTGTTGTACGTTCAGATGGTATAGTTGCAACTTCCACTGATTGTTTGAGACATCTCAAAGGCACCAAATACAAGGTGACGTATGGTAGAAAAATTCTTAATTCCCGTTTTAGTTTAAATTTTTGACATTTTGGGGAAGTCGAGCTTAAGTTGCGTCTCCGTTGACCAAACTGCAAGTAGTTTATGTATGCACAAGCTGCTTGAGATTCATTAAAATTATGTGTACAAACTACATGAAAAGTGGATTTCTACAAATCTGTAACCTTTGCTGGACCAGTTTTCAAAGTGGGAAAGTTGAAGTCATAGGTCCCTCAGTTGCTTGCTTATGGAGCAGGCAGAAAATTCAGTCCATGATTCTTTTTTGGGGGATTATTATTTTTATTTTGTTGCACGTTAAGCTTCTGGAAAGTCCAGCGACCTGTTCTGTGATTCATGTTTAAGTTGATTGCAGATTGGAGTCAACATTCTTGGTCATCCAGGGAAATACAAGGGTGTCTTGTTGCATACTGATTTTCTATCCAAAATAGCTTTTGTGAAGATTTTATGTCGTCAACAACTACAAGTACCAGAATGTGGAAACTTGGACTCTGTGCAGGAAGGAGATGAGGTGGTTGCTGCGGGCTGTGCTCGGGCATATAGTAATTGGACGCATACACCACCTGCTTATTCTCTTGGGTTGTTCAGGTATTGGAGGTGTATTTAGTTAGCTTGGAATTGTTGTTTATTTACTTGGACTCAAGTAGCATTTCATGTACTTGGAACTTAGTGATAGTTCTATGTTGGCTTAGGCTGCATGGTGATTTGGTAACCATGGGTTACTGGCTTACTTCTTAAACTGATATAGTTGGTGTAAAAGTAACATCTTTACATGTCTTTTGCATGTCCCCTCATATGTTGCCAGTTTCGTCATTGAGAATGGGTCTGCCTAGCCCAATACGGAGATTAAGTATTATATTGGCCCAGCCATATTGATGAAGTATTGAAGTTCATCTCTGCTTTTTGCTAGTATTTTGATGAGGTTGTGTTCACATGGTGTTGGGTTTTTTATTATCTTTTCCACCCTTGCTTCTTAGGAGGAATGATGAAATATTGAAGTTCATCTCTGCTTTTTCCTAGTATTTTGATGTGGTTGTGTTCACATTGTGTTGGATTTTTGTTATCTTTTCCACCCTTGCTTCTTTTAGAAGGAAAACAACATATGGAACTTAGTGCACAAGTGAAGAGAGCTTTTTAGCACTTAATCATTTGCTATGTAGTCAAACCTTTCTTAATACAATCTATCCTCTTTCCTTAGCTCTATTGATGATGACGTGGGAAAAGCAGTCTCTCACAATGCAAGGACATCTGGGCGAGTGATAAAAGCATCATTTCCTATTGGAAAAGTACTCTCTCTCTCTCTCTCTCTCTCTCTCTCTAGTTAACACATGAGAAAATATTTGAATCACAATCAGTTAACTTCTACGCAACAAATATATGCGCGAGAAAGTTGTATGTTGTTTCAGAAGCAATAAGGTAGTGATGACCGCAATGGCCTCAAGTTTCACTTGAGCTGAATCTATTTTTTCCATGTTCTTTCAACTCTTCTTGCACTTTATTTGAATTTTGGATCAATGTCTTGGATACAAGGAAAAGTTGAAGGATCTAATAGGTGTTGGATGAGAGATGTCAAAACAAAAGGTAGAGTATTAATCATATGCTGTTAGTGTAATTTTTGGATGTGGCATTAAAGATAATATGAACAATTTACTTATTTGTTCCTTACAAAGGGCAAGTTGCATTGTTTCCTTGTCTGGATTGTGCGTCTCTTTTAGTGTGAAAGTACTTATGGATTTCTCAAGAAGCTCTCTTTTGATTATTTGGAGGTTGTTGGGTGAGATTAGTAGTTGAAGTAATTGACCCTAATCCCCAAGACAAAGTTCCTCAGTCTACGACTACATATAAAAGCGGCAGTTGCCGTGTTTTCCCACCGTGTTTCTCTTGCACATTAATTTAGATGACCCGTTTACCCTTTACTTTATAACCTAATTACAATTGTGTCTAAAGATCACAAACGTGGTGTTTCCTACCAAAAAACCATTACGCCCCTAATTGTATCTAAAGACCATATACGTTTATATCAAAAAACAAAAGAAGACCCCATGTATATGAGTTTACGCTTGGGCCATGTAGGACCTGCATCTATGATAGGATTAAAATTGCACAATGTTATGGCAAACTACTGTATTTGCGAAGAATATGTTAGCCAAGTTTTTGATAACAATGTTTGGCCCTACGAAATTTAATTTGATGGTTACCAAAAAGAAATCAATGATGGAAGCTACCGAAACTGGTAGTGAAAAGAATGAAATATTAAACCATGAGTGCGTTGTTGTGGGAGACCAACACGAGGATAGAGATGCTAAGTAAAGATCAGATAAAGATATTAGAGGCGACAAAAATTTGTAAAGAAGGAGAAAATGGGAGAACAAAGAGAGATATGACAAATATGGTAAAGTAGGTTTACGCTGATGGAGAAATTTGACCTTATTAATGAACAAATATATGATAATTTTCTAATAAAATTGACTATATATTTCCATTATAATAAAAATATATTATAGTATATGGTGACTGCTACTGAGCATGTGCAGAGGACGTGCCTGATGCTAGTGATATTATATTGGCAACATTGCGTTGCAATGTATGGGGCATCCGTTCTAAATTAGTTGTTCCTATTCTTTCCCTTTGTATTTCCTGTATTTATGCAAACCACGTGACATTCTCATTGTCTTTTATGGATTACTGTGATGCAGCATTTTACTGGGGGAGCTCTCGTCAGTGAGTATGGAGGAGTTCTTGGTGTCATTCGTCGTATACGTGTCTTTGAAACCCAAGCCACGCCAATTGAGGATGTTTTAAAGTATTTGGAGTACTTCGAGAAATGAGGGTAAGATACACTGTTTGCCTCCAATCCATTTTGGGTAGCCCAACATCCGTGTTTATTCAACTTGTCAGGATCTAAAGAAATATATTTGTTGATTTGTCTTTATCTATTAGGCTGTGTTTTGTTGAGAGGAATGTAATGGAAAATGCAACAAAGAGAGGCGGGAAAAAATGAAATCTTTTTCTGCCTTTGTTTAGACGGAAAGTTGTAGAAAATGCAAGAAATTGAACTTTCTTGTACAACCCATATCAGCATGGTAATATGGTTTCACTTTCTTACTAAAAACACTGGGAAATTTTATTTCTAAGTAAGCTATTGTGACATGACTTCCCATTACGCCCATGATTTCTTTTTTGTGGGGGATTAAAAGAAAAGCTGGTAAGAGGGTTATCTTGTAACTGTAGATACTTTCTTACAAAGTTCTTGCAAAAATTTCTTCTTCACCAAATGCATACAAGAAAATAAATTTTCTTTTCACTTTCCTTTCTTTCACTTCACTTTCACTTTCACTTTGTATCATTTCTTCCAATCTAATCAAACATACCCTTACATTTGTGACAGATCAACACCTTTATCTATGTCTAGTTGTGTTAACATAGCATGCATGTGTAGATGTCTGCAACTAAGTACGATGTGGTTTTATGGTCCATCAGTTACCTTGCATATCAGTGTTATTACCTCGTCGATTGATCTATTATCCATGTTAAATAACTTGTCCCAACTCTTAAGTATTTATGGTATTGTTATAATCCATGCATGCCTCTATGTTTTCCCTGAGTTGTGCATAAATTTGAAATTGTACATGGTGTTTCCTCTGTTGGGCCGAAGCATATCATTAATTGTGGTCGTCCAGTATTAGCATTATTGGAGGCGGCTGGCTTATGTATTTCATACTAACTGTTAACGGAAGGCTTTCTTGGTGGAACCTGTGGACGTGTATGGACAATATTTTCTTGTCTAGTAATGTTGTTTGCTTGTTTCACTCCTAGTAACTATGCAAGGCCTGCACGAATAGATAACACATTTGCTGCATTCATATGCCGTAGTCCATCCGGTCGTTATGGAAATGCCATGCTGACAAAACTGCCTTGTGATCTGCAGGGAACATGCAAAAGCTACGGAGGGTGCATGATTTTGACCGTATGGTTACAAGTAGGGCTGAGCAAATCACTCGGTAACCCGCAGGTCTAACCCAACCCGTTTTGGGCGACTTTGAACAAGCACTTCGGTCGGGTACAGGTTGATTTTTGTTAAAAAAATCTGTTTTCGGATTGGAGTTCGGGTTTATATGCATTCTACCCGTCGGGTCCGACCCGACCCGACCATTATATATATATATATATATATATATAGAGAGAGAGAGAGAGACACACACACACACACGTCTTCCTCTTCTTGTTCTAGACTTCCAGTCGCCACAACCAAAACCATAGGCTCCGTTCAGTTGTCGAGAAAGTTGTGTAGAAAATTGGTTCCCAGAAAAAGTGAAGTGAGGTAAAGTAAAAGAAAAAGAAAATTATTTTCCTGTGTTCATTTGACAAAAAAATTTTGCAAGAAAAATTAAAGTTTAGTTGTTCATTTGTCAGGAAAAAGAAATTTTCAGAAAAATTTTGTGAGTGTTCACTCATTTTCCTTTTTCCGCAACCCAAAATCCTGTGTTTTTTGTAAGATCACTTTTGCAGGAAAATAATTCCTGCAGGAAAACTTAAATTGGTAAGTCCTAGAATTTTCCTGTAAACTGAACACTAGGAAAGTTATGGGAAAATTGATTTTTCCATACTTTCTTGTTCTTTCCTGACAACTAAACAGGGCCCTAGAGAGTACAGCCGCCCTACCACTCCAGTTCTTCGTCGAGATCTGGAAAATTGAGAGCCATTGTGAGCCTCTGCCACACCGTCCACCGTCTCTCTCTCTCTCTCTCTCTCTCTCTCTCTCTCTCTCTCTCTCTCTCTCACACACACACACACCCATCTTCGCTGAGACCACAACCTTGCCGGCAAAAAATGACAGACAACAAGTGACGCCGGAAGATTCGTCGTAGTCTTCCTTTTCATTTTTTTTTTTACGTCTGTTTTATTTTGTCCTGGTATGTAGTGTAGTGTAATAGTATGTAATGTATATTTAAACACTGCACAGTAATTTTTTTCCCCCCCTTATTCCTATATTTAAGTCTGGTATGTTGTGACTTTCATACTTATCTTGTGTGGTGTGGTGTAACTAAGCAAGTTAAATTTAAAGGCTCGTTGGTTTGCATTCTTCTGTTGATTAGCACATGGAATTATATACATCGTTGTTCAGTTTCCTAAAGGAGACAGTGAATATAGTCGTAGTACAACACAACCGAAAGGCAAAAGATAGCCTGATGGTGGTAATATGTGTGTTATTTGTAATTCACATGTGACCTTGATCTGTTCTAGGCCGTGTATCTTGAGTAAAATTTATTTTTTTTGGGTCCGATCTTGAGTAAACAGCGAATATCACAATTATAATATATACATATATATATATATAGGAGTTCAAAAGAATTTAAAAAATGTAGAGCATAATACAGTTTGACACTATTGGTATATAGGTGGGGCTTTGTGCCAAATTTGGAGATCAAATTACCACATAAATCTTAGAAACAATTGATATCTTCAAAAATTAAGTTAAAGTTTGAGATCAAGGTTCTAAAAAAATATCCATTCTCAATCCGAAAAAAGAGAGGAGATAACTCATTTTCAGGAAGAAAAAAGAAAAGAAAAAAAAAGAAAAAGGAGATGACCCTTTTATGGGGAGACACGGACGGGGCATGCTTTTCATGGAATTGATTTGGTCTTGAGCCACAAAAAGTAAAGTTTCATAGAACTATTGAATTATTATCGCTTGATTTCACCATTTTCGCCTCTAATATATATGGGATCGGTTGCGCTCATAAAACATTTGACGCAACATTCATGTGTGGTTGAAATGAAAAATCATGCATAAACTAAAATAGGGGGTACATAATCCTGATGTAAACTACACCATTTGCATCATCTAGAATCTGATTACTAATACAACTTGGAAGAGAACTACTGAAGCCTTGGGTTTCTGGGAAGCTTTGCTCTTTGCTGTCAATAATAGGTTTGTCGAGGATTATCGTGGAAGGTGACTCCATCCAAGTTGTTCAGGCACTCACCCAGCAGGGCAAATTCTTTTCGGATTGTAGCTCTGTAATTTTGGACTGTTTACAGCTCATTTTCTTATTTTCTTCTTTTACCTTAGTTTTTGTAAAACCGACTTGCAATAGCGTAGCCGGCCCACTCTTTGGATAAGCAATCTCTATTAGGCGCTCAATTGGATCATTGGGGGTTATGTCCCTCAATGGATTACCAATCTAGCTCTTCATGATCGATGTTCGGTCATCGGAACCTATTTCATCTTAATAAGGTTTATCCATGCCTAGAAGTTAAAGGGAAAATAGTCGATCATCTAAACTCCACAGTGGTAACCAATGAGCTCTTAGCTTGGTTGGTATGCTTCCCTCAATGGATGCATAGTTCGAGCCCCGCAAGGGGTGGTTTGAGGTTTACGGCTATGGACAGCACAATGTATATAACATTGGCAAAAAAAAAAAAAAAACTCCACTATGGTATGGAAGCTTGGACAGACAGTCTGACGTGATTTTGGGTGTTTTGTTAACACCTCTAACGGTATCGAACGAAACTCATTTTTTACAGAGACCTTAAACGACATATTTTGAACAAAATGAGCGGTTCCGATCATCTTTTTACCACCCGAGGAGAGAGAAAAAGCCTGTTGTGCACAGCTTGCTGTGCACATAGCACAGCTCTTTTAAAATATTGGAAATGAACTAGGCGAAGAAGTGGTTAAGGGGGAGAAAATAAAGGGCTGCGAATAGTCACCCCCAAATCTTAAAATCTAGAAATCCTTGAAGGCCTGAGTTGTAAACTATCAAATTACAAAAATTGATATCTAGTTTCGCAAATCATAAGTCCGTCGGCCCTGTTCCGCTAGGGATTCTTACAAAAGGAGTATTCATTTGCAAATTTTGAAAGTAAAAAGGAGGATTCTTAAAAAATAAGGGTCTTCGTGAAATTTTTTTTTTTTTTGCAGCGCTTAAAAATTCTTATCGTGATCTATCAAATAAGATCTATTTTGCATAAAAAAAATTATTTCAGTAAATTCATTACTCCCTTCGTCCCATTTTTAAAGTCCAGTATTCTACTTTGAGCTGTTCCTTAATAAGTGTCTATTTTGTAAAATTAGTGGGTAAAAGTTGGTACATTTTCCATTTTGCTCCTAAAAGTAGATTCCATTTTAAAAAGTTAGTGAGTAAAAGTATAATGATGATGTCTCCATAGAGGGTAAATAGCAAGTTGGAGTTACAAAGTGGGACATTTAAAAAGGGATGGAAGGAGTGTTATTAAGTTTAAAAATTGCAAAGAAGTTTTTATTTTTTAAGAATCCTTAGCGGAACACATAAGTGTAGATTTGAAATTTCGAAATCCTTGTTTTTGACTGTTTCATGTGTTTTCCAAGTGATAATTGGAGTTCATATCTAAACTGTAGTTTTGAAAGGAGTTTTCAATAATATGAGTTCATGCATTTTCCAGTGATATGCAGCAGTTTTCAAACAAGGGTATAAAAGGTATTTTCTTGCTTAAAATAATGCCCAGTATTTGGTGCGTGAATCCCACTCCCGGTAATTAACGTTTGAAAGATTGAAGTAGTTAGTCAAAAATTTCTCATATTTTACATTTTTTTAAGTTCAATGACAATCATCTTTTGCAATCAAATATAAAGACAAATATGTCTATAAAAGTGCCGAAAATCCTAGATACCATATAAAAATGTCTAAAATCATAGAATACCTTATGAAAGTGTCTAAAACCCTAGGTACCCTGCCTAAAATCCAATAGTACCTTATGAAAGTGCCCTAGCTATTAAAATCTTATAATAGGGTAGTGAACCTTAAAACCCTATGAAAATGAAACATGTTTTGGCTTTATTACTAAAAACTCAAAAAGTTGATCAACCTCTGCTGAAACCTATTTATGAAACTATTTACCGTCCTTATGACTTATTTTCCATTAACGTCTTCATGTTAACCCGAAGTTCAGGGGTCTAAGTGTCTAATTTTGAAGTCAAGTAGGTGTAATTGATTTTTCCTTAAAGTACAGGGGGTTGAATTGATAATTACTAATCTTCACAACAATAACCTGGCCACCGCGGAAGCAAACCCTAATAAACGGGCCGGGCTATTCGCACCCACAAATTTACTCCCATACCCCACTATATTTCGGCAAGCGGTTGTTGAAAATCATAAATAACATTTCGGTAAATAGTTGTTGAAAATAAGATTATATTTCGGTAACTACATGTCGAAAATATATTCAATTTTCGGTAGACAATTGCCAAACATGCATTTTCGGTAAACAGCTGTTGAAAAAAACATCATATTTCGGTAATTGGATGCTGAAAATGTATCTCAATTTCGGTAACTAACTGTCGAGTCTAATTGAAAATTTTTAACGGGGTATAGGAGTAAATTTGTGGGTGCGAATAGACCGGCCCTAATAAACGAAGCGATTTTGGGCAGTGAGAGAGAGAGAGCAAAGAGTTGGTGATGGCTTCACAGGCAAGTCGATCACTCTTCCTACTCTGCCCGTACAAGTGATTACTCCTGCTTATTTTCTGCAAAAAATCTGATATTTCAGTAATTATCGATACGATCCTTTTCTCAAATTCCTGATTCTGAATAGTACCGTGTTCATTGATGAATTCCATTTTTATGTATGTCCCCTCGGCTTTTTGGGCTCGCCGCACTTTTATAAGTATTGCTATACGTTTGCTTGTTTGATTTTTTTTTTTGGTGTGTGATTCTCTTTTGTTATTAGGTGAACTCCAGTTTCCTTGCTACCCCTAGTTTGATCTGATTTTGATTTTTTTACCCGGTGACTTTTCTCCTCTTTTGGGCCAAAATATTTTCTGTTTTCGTGGCCAGGAGCGGACGGTCTCTTTGCTAATTTACCTTTCTTTTTTTTCCTTTTTCAACTTTTTACAGTTGCTCCCTGGGAATTTTTCTTCCATGCCCCTATAAATATGAACCTTCAGATTGAAAAATAGATAAGTCTCAGCCAATAGATCTAAACCACTCAAAAAGCAAGGTGGTTTTATAATTTTTTTCGTGCAGACCTCGTTTACCACAGTGTATGACCATAATCTATACCCAGTACTCACAATTACCAAGACGTATGGCAACGCTTACCATGAGTGAAATTGAACCAATGGTTAAGATTGGAAAAGGGAGATCTAACAGCTGAGGGAAAATGGGGGCATGGATGCCCCAAAACCAAACTGGGGCATCATAGCCGGATCCGCTCCCTGGAATTTCAGTCTTTCGAATCCAGCTAGCAGCTTTTCCGAATTTACTATTCTTTTGATTTAGATGTTTTCTTTAATCTGTGTCTGAATTTTGTTTTCTAACATTGTAATGTGGTTCAAATTCCATAAGTTGTGCATTTGTGCTTATCCCCCCTATTTGCGTGCATTTGTGTGTGCGTGTGCACTCGCGCGCGTGCGTGAAACTCAGCTGAACTCAATTCCAAATTACTTCCAGAATTTACTATCCCTGCTTCAACACAAAGGCCTTCGGAGCTCCAGTGCCATCAGGAATGTGAACATTTGTGGCGGTGAGTGAATGTTTCATTGCTTGCTTCTCCAACCCTCCCCACTTCTCGCCTTTACCGGGTTTTCCTCTTTGTTTTTTGACTAAAATCTTTGCACCTTATATGGTTGGTTGTCAGTTGGGACATCCCTCAGTTGGTCGATTCTGCCGCTGCCATGGATGCAGAGTACACAGCACTTTCAAACTCTAACTCACTTGACTGGTTCACTTCAATCAGGTTTGCTTAAGGCAACCAAACAATGATGTTGTGCATTGTGTTATCTTCTGGAGGTTCTTTGTATTACATGTGACAACAACCTTCTTTTATGTCACAACAACCTTCTTTTATGTCAGGGAATACTCTTAAAGTTCCAGCCTATGTTGAAGGTTTCAAGCGGCATCTGTCTTTGACTCTTTCTTTATAGTTGGTGCTTTGTGTTTCGACCACGAGTTCCTTTTCTAACATGCAATACCCACACTTTTCTCCTCATTAGGAAATTCTCAAAGTCAAGGGCTTTACAGGGAGCTTGTTCTTCGTCCCCATCTCACTCCGAAACTCCATCAAGTTGTTAAAGGTGAAGCTGCAGTGCGTTGTCTGACAAAACCAGCTGCTATTTCTGTCTCTGGTTCTCTTGTTTGCCTAGCTTTTCTTCAAGGTATAACTTGAGACCTGTTAGGTCACATAATTCTTCTGCGTTGTATTTTTGGATTATTGCATGGGGGTTCATCTGCCTTGTACTTTTCTTAGTTGAATAATTCTTCTCTTATTGAGGAACTGACCTAATGTTCCATAGATGGTGAGGCGCCCGTGATAACGTCTGGAACTGTTGTACGTTCAGATGGTATAGTTGCAACTTCCACTGAATGTTTGAAACATCTCAAAGGCACCGAATTCAAGGTGACTTATGGTAGAAAAATTCTTTAATTCCAGTTTTAGTTTAAATTTTTGACATTTTAGGGAAAGTCGAGCTTAAGTTGCGTCTCCGTTTAATTATGCTTGGGAACCAAACATGTACAATTCCCCTTTGTTGGTGCAGGATTGCAAGTAGTTTATGTATGCACAAGCTGCTTGAGATTCATTAAAATTATGTGTAGAAACTACTTGAAAATTGGATTTCTACAAATCTTGTAACCTTTGCTGGACAAGTTTTCGAAGTGGGAAAGTTGAAGTCATAGGTCCCTCAGTTGCTTGCTTATGGAGCCGGCAGAAATTTGATTTCATGATTCTTTTTTGAGGGATTATTATTTTTATTTTGTTGCATGTCAAGCTTCTGGAAAGTCCAGCGACTGTTCTGTGATTCATGTTTGAGTTGATTGCAGATTGGTGTCAAGATTCTTGGTCGTCCAGGAAAATACAAGGGTGTCTTGTTGCATACTGATTTTCTATCCAAAATAGCTTTTGTGAAGATTTTATGTCATCAACGACTTAAAGTACCAGAATGTCGAAACTTGGACTCTGAGCGAAAAGGAGATGAGGTGGTCGCCGCAGGCTGTGCTCGGGCGTATAGTAATTGGACGAGTACACCACCTGCTTATTCTCTTGGTTTGTTCAGGTATTGGAGGCATATTTAGTTAGCTTGGAATTGTTGTTCATATACTTGGACGGAAGTAGCCTTTCATTTACTTGGAACTTAGTGATAGTTCTATGTTGGCTTAGGCTGATGGCAGAACCACATATAAAGTCCATTGGCTATAGCCCAGGTGGAATTTGAAAAAACAAAAAATTTATATGTAAAATTTAATCCAATAAATTTTAGATCACTTTATTTTCTTTTTGTAGCCTAACCCATTCTATATGATTATCTTTATTGAAGGAGAACTTGTTGAATATGTCGATTTAGATTCGATAATAAATGATTTATACTCTCTAAAATAATGTAAGACACAACTTCAGTAGGGTACAACTTCAATAGTATATGTTTTTTTTGTACTTTTCTTCAGTTTTTTTTTAACGTTTACGTATTTTTGTACAAGTTTGCTAGACATTAATTATACAATTCTTATATATATATATACATATATATATATATATATTTTTTTTCTTTATTGAATTTTGGTTACCCCAGGGCGTTAATTGTACAAGTTTGATTGGTAACCATCGGTTACTGGGGTACTTCTTAAACATCTTTGCATGTCTTTTGCATGTCCCCTCATATGTTGCCAGTTTTGTCATTGAGAATGGGCCTGCCTATCCCAATACGGCGATTAAGTATTATATTGGCCCAGTCATATTGATGAAGTATTGAGGTTCACATGGTGTTGGTTTTTTGTTTTCTTTTCCACTCTTGCTTCTTAAAAGGAAAACAACATATGGAACTCTGTCCACAAGTGAAGAGAGCGTTTTAGCACTAAATCATTTGCTATGTAGTCACACCTTTCTTAATACAATCTATCCTCTTTCCTTAGCTCTATTGATGATGACGTGGAAAACGCACAGTCTCACAATGCAAGGACATCTGGGCGAGTGATCAAAGCGTCATTTCCTATTGGAAAAGTACTCTCTCTCTCTCTCTCTCTCTCTCTCTCTCTCTCTCTCTCTCTCTCTCAGAGTTATTGCATTAGAAGATATTTGAATCAAAATCAGTTAACTTCTATGTGACAAATATATGCGCGAGAAAGTTGTATGTTGTTTCAGAGGCAATAGGGTAGTGATGACCGCGATGAATCTATTTTTTTCATGTCCTTTCAACTCTACTTGTGCTGTATTTGAATTTTGGATCAAGGACTTGGATACAAGGAAAAGTTGAAGGATGTAACAGGTGTTGATGAGAGGTGTCAAAACGAAACATAGAGTATTAATCATATGTTGTTAGTTTAATTTTTGGAAGTGGCATTAAAGATAATATGAACAATTTACTTATCTGTTTCCTTACAAATGGCAAGTTGCATTGTTTCCTTGACTGGATTGTGCGTGGTACTCTTTTAGTCTGAAAGTACTTGTAAATTTCTCAAGAAGCTCTCTTTTGATTATTTGGAGGTTGTTGGGTGAGATTAGTAGTTAAAGTAACTGGCCTTAATCCCCAAGACAAAGTTCCTTTGTCTACTACTACATATAAAAGCGGCAGTTGCCTTGTTTCTCTTGCACATTAATTCAGATGACCTTTGTACCCTTTACGTTATAACCTAATTACGGTTGTGTATAAAGATCATAAACATGGTGTTTCCTACCAAAAAACCGTTACGCCCCTAATTGTATCTAAAGACCATATACGTTTATATCAAAAAACAAAAGAAGACCCCATGTATATGAGTTTACCCGTGGGCCATGTAGGACCCGCATTTATTATAGCATTAATTGCACAGTGTTATGGCAACCTACTGTATGTGCTAAGAATATGTTAGCCAAGTTTTCCATAAAAATGTTGGGCCCTTTGAAATTTAATCTGATGGTTACCAAAAGAGATCAATGATGGAAGCTATGTAGCACCAACACTCCACCGGAGGCGATGTACCAGGACACGGACATGCTCCCGACACATGTCCGACACTTCTCCCAGAGTGTCCAGTTTTTTTCCCCACTATTTGGGGTCCGACACTCTCCCAGCACTTTACAGACATTTTGGGGGTAAAAATCCAATTATATGAGCTTCTACAATGGGTCAAAGTGTACATTTAAGGGATACTCTTTGTGTTTGAATATGCTTTCTCTCGCATCAGATTTAGGGCTATCTGGTTATGATATTATTAAACTTTTATCTTATTTCAATGTTTTTTTTTTAAATTTTTTTTGATATATATGTATATACACATATATCATATACATAACGTGTTCCCCAACATGTCGTGTCCCCATTTTATGAAAATTTTAGTGTCAGGGTGTCGGTGTTGTGTCGTGTCAGTGCTACATAGGATGGAAGCTACTGAAACTGGTACTCAAAAGAATGAAAATATTAAACCGTGAGTGCGTTGTTGTGGCCCGTGGGAGTGTGGGAGACCAACCTGAGGATGCAGGTGCTAAGTAAAGATCAAATAAAGATATTGGAGGCGACAAAAATTAGTAAAGAAGGAGAAAATGGGAGAACTTAAAATATGTCAGGTTTATGGGCAAAGAGAAATATGACAAATATGGTAAAGTAGGTTTACGCTGATGGAGAAATTTGACCTTGTTGAAGGTATAAGTAATAAAGTTGCACCTCTCTCTAATAACTTTAAGTTTTTAGATGAGTTGGTGGTTAACAACTTAATATGGTATCAAAGCAAGCAATAGATCTTGTGTTTGAACCTCACCGCCTACCTAATGTTAAAATATTTATACGTGTTTAGACCGCTTATGGAGGAAAGCCTGGCTACACGTGAGGAGGCATGTTGAAGGTATAAGTAATAAAGTTGCCCCTCTCTCTAACCGTTTAAGGTTTTAGATAAGTTGGTGGTTAACAATCTAATAGAACTTATTAAAGAACGAATATATGATATTTTCCCAATAAAATCGACTATATATATCCATTTTAATAAAGAAATATTAGAGTATATGGTGACTGCTACCAAGCTCTGCACGTGCCTGATGCTAGTGATATTAAATTGGCAACATTGCGCTGCAATGTATGGGGCATCCGTTCTAAATTGGTTTGTATAGTTGTTCCTATTCTTTCCCTTTGTATTGCCTGTATTTATGCAAACCACGTGACATTCTCATTGTCTTTTATGGATTACTGTGATGTAGCATTTTACTGGGGGAGCTCTCGTCAGTGAGTATGGAGGAGTTCTTGGTGTCATTCGCCGTATACATATCTCCAAAACTGTCTCCGAAACCCAAGCCACGCCAATTGAGGATGTTTTGAAGTATTTGGAGTACTTCGAGAAACAAGGGTATGATATACTGTGTGCCTCCAATCCATTTTGGGTAGCCCAACATCCATGTTTATTCAACTTGTCAGGGTCTAAAGAAATATTGTTGATTTGTCTTTATCTATTAGGCTGCGTTTTGTTGAGAGGAATATTTTAGAAAATGCAACAAAGAGAGATGAATCTTTTTCTGCCATTGTTGAGCAGGAAAGTTGTAGACAATGCAAGAAATTGAGCTTTCTTGTGCGATCCATATCAGCATGGTAATATGGTTTCACTTTCTTGCTAAGAACACTGGGAAATATTGTTTTCTTGCAAACAAAAATTTCTTCACCAAATGCATACAAGAAAATAAATTTTCTTTTCACTTTCCTTTCTTAAACTTCACTTTCTCACTTTCACTTTGCATCATGTCTTTCAATCTAATCAAACATAGCCTTACATTTGTGACATAGCAACACCATTATCTTTGTGTAGTTGTGTTACAATGGCCTGCAGGTGTAGATGTCTGCAACTAACTACGATGTGGTTTTATGGTCCATCAGTTACCTTGTGTATTGGTGTTATTACCTCGTCGATTGATATATTGTCCATGTTAAATAACTTGTCCCAACTCTTAACAGTTATAATCCATGCATGCCTCCATGTTTTCCCTGAGTTGTGCATAAATTTGAAATTGTACATGGTGTTTCCACTGTCGGACAAAACATCATTAATTGTGGTCGTCCAGTATTTTAGCATTATTGGAGGCGGCTTGCTTATGCATTTTATAACTATTCAGTGCTTGCTATTTGTGTATGGAAGGCTTTCTTGGTAGAACCTGTGGACGTGTATGGACAATATTTTCTAGTCTAGTAATATTGTTTGCTTGTTTCACTCCTAGTAACTATGCAAGGCCTGCATGAATAGATAACGCATTTGCTGCATTCGTATGCGTTTGTTATGGAAATGCCATGCTAACAAAACTGCCATGTGATCATGTGATCTGCAGGGAACAAGCAAAAGATATGGAGGGTGCATGATTTCAATCGTATGGTTACAAGGCTATTTCTGGTAAAGGTGTTTCTTCGGAGACTCCATAAGCTGCTGTTTTATTTTGTCCTGGTATGTAGTGTAGTGTAATGGTATGTAATGCATATTATTTAAACACTGCACTGTAGTTTTTTTTCCGTCCTATTCCTATATTTAAGTCTGGTATGTTGCGACTTTTGTGGAGTATTTATCTTGTGTGGTGTGGTGTAACCAAGCAAGTTAAATTTAAAGGCTCGTTGGTTTGCATTGTTCTGTTGATTCGCATATGGAATTTTGTACATCGTAGTTCAGTTTCGGTTGGTACCAATTTGTTTAGACAAATGTTTTAGAACCAATTTAATCAGTCGAATGGGATATGGAGAGTATTAATGGTGAAATTAAAATTGATGAAAAAAGTTAACGAATGCAATTTTTTTTTTGTACAAAGACAAAAAGTATGCCATTTTGTTAATCAATCATTCTACCATCATATCCCTTTCACACACCCACACTCACAATAAGGGTGGGGTCCACATACAAAGACAAAAATTTTGTAGTGTGTGCGGGCTCCATCCTTGTTGTGAGTGTGTGTGTGAATGGATATGGTGTTAGAATTTTCCTTTGTCAATTAAGCCAAATGACTCTTAGGGCATTACGTGCAGGGAGTTAGGGGGTTGCTGTGCCTTGGGTGACAACAACTTGCTATCTTGGGATATAATAAGATTGTCTTGAGTCTAGAAATTTGATACGAAATGTTCACTTGAAAGATCTTACTGCATACTATGACTGCCAAAAATTAAGTCGATCTAACATTGATAACGTAGTAAACTAATAATCTGTTTCAAGTGTTGTTAGCAAAAGCCAAGTTCGCTCAAGAGAGTAAATTTGTTGACTAGGTTACCAATGGTAGGTAGACTGATTTTTGCAGGGGCATACTATGCGACGAGATCTTTCAAGGAACCTTTTGGATCAATTTTCGGGACTCAGGACGAAATTGTTTTTGCCCCGGGACAACGTGCTACTATCAGCAGCCCCCGAACTCCCTCATACGGTGACCCAGACGCGTAGAAGGTGCTGTTTCGCCTTTTTTTAAAAAATATTTCTTTTAAAAAAAACATAATTTCAAGTTCAAATATAATGAAAAATTTAAAATAATTTTTCAATTTTTTTTGCACGTAATAAAAGATCTCAATAAAATTTATCAAACAAAACTCATATTTATAGAAAAGTTATTTGCTTAAATATAAAATTTTTAAACTTAAAATTAACTTCCTTTTTTTAAAATTTCGTTTTTTTAAGAAATCGGAACCGACTCGAATTAAATTTTCCATTTTGGAATTCTTGATCGAATCTTGATGTCATTTTGGAATTCAAAGTGACGCTTTGGGGCTGTCAAATCACGTGAAAAAGAGAAGGAAATTGGGTACTAGTACTCCGGTATTTGGGATTTTCCATAGAAAAGAGATCACTAGGTCATTAAAATGGTGGGTGCCCAGCACGTGATCCGGCATGTCTGTCATTCAATTACGGTAGGTTGAGAAACAAATAGTAATAATAATAGGAGAGAGAGAGAGATATTTTCCTAGAATATTCTCTCTTTGAATTGATGGGATTACAACTCACACTCCTACTAACACAAATTAAGCCGGATTCTGGGGATAATTCTTTTTTTTTTTTTTTTTGTCAATCTATTCTGGGGATAATTCAATGTGTAAAAATTAATGAAATCACGTATAATTGCAACGTGTGACGCTCTACCTCTTTTTGTTTGAGCCTCTAATTTCACATAAGTAATCGAAATCGTTGATTTTGTAGAAAATACTTTTTAAGTAAGCCAACCTATAAAATCAATTCAATCGGATATCATTTAGTACTTCATTGAAAATTGATTGTATATCAATCATGAATTTAGAATTCAAAAAATTGAATGGATTAATGAAGCAAGCACTACCTAATATCCGTTTTCCATTGAGATAAATTTTTGTAAGACATGTAAAATAAGTATTCTCTACAAAATGAACGACACCGATTGTTATATGGTATTCGAGATATAATAATATTACAACCACACACAAATATTTACACGAACTCTTATCACAAACCATACGGATGAGTCAAAACTGCCCACGTCTCTCTCTACCTCTATTTATGGAGTAACTTTGACCTCAATCTCCAAAACCTGTCTCTGGAGAACACCAAAAGTTGCACCACTCCTCCACCCTCTCTCTCTCTCTCTCTCTCTCTCTATAGTTATGGAGTAACTTTGATCTCAATCTTAAGTTGGCCACTCTCTCCCTCTCTGACCACCAAAAGTTGGCCTGCGGCCTTCCCCTCTCACTAAATCCTCTCTGAGACTCGTCAAATCCACCCTACTTCTATCTCTCTGATGGCAGACCTAGCCTTCACCCGGATCCCCCTCCATCATCCACAACTTCGGTTAAACTTCCTCTTCCTCGAGGGTGACGTGGGTCATACCCACCATCCGATCTTACTGGGTTTAAAGCCTTCAGGAACCTACGGCTGGATTGAATCCTTTGCTAATGAGAGGGGAGAAGAGGTATCTCCCTGATCCGGCTAGCCTGGTGCCTGATGCCCCAACTCAAACCATGTTTTGGGATTTGCCGTAGCCCACATGCGTAGTGCCAGTGGGCTTATCCTACACGTACGTAGTGAGCTCACGTAGTGTGCTTACCCTCACCCTACCCTAGCTGGCACTATATATACACTGCGTTTCCCTCTTTTTTTATACGCCGCACTACCTAAACCCCTAAACCCTAGCCTTCCCTAAACCTCTAAACCCTATCCTCCTCCATACACGCGTATTCCCTCTAGGAACATGATTTCTTCCCTGCTTTCCCTGCTTAAACCGGTGGCGAGGCTTCCGGTGGCGAGGCTTCCGCCGACGAGGCTTCCGCCGCATGCGAAATGGTTTTCTTCGGGATCTGTCCCGAAGGACGAGCAAAAATCAGAGGAGGACTCCACCACGGACCAGATCTTGACCAAAGTGAAATCTGCCGTTTTGTATCTCAAAACCAAGATGGGTATGTAAAAAATCTCGTTTTTTATTTTCCTTTCACTATTTGTAATGATTACTGTTGCTTTGTTGGTTTTTGTGGGAAACCAGTGGTTTTTAACATCAAACCTCTTGTTAACACCAAGATTGAGCCGTCTCGTTTTTTATTCTTCCTCACTATTTGTTACACTGATTTTTTTGATAACCTGTTTGCTTTGTTCATTTCTTCAATTATTGCCTTTACTTTCAAACGAAAAAGGCCAGTTGTTTTATTCAATTTACTGTTTTGTTGCCTATGTAGTGGTGAATGGGGTTGTTGTCCATAGAGGTTTTGGTACAGGTTTTGCCCTTTCCAAGACGAAGGGTTCCTCCGCAGCCCATGTTGTCTGCAGCCTCTATCCGTTTGAGGAGGTTGATGGCGTGACAAGGTCGAAATATATTACGCACATTGTACACGCGAAACTCCCCGGTACACGCGAAACTCCCCAGGGGAGCCTACCATAAGGTCACGGTTTCTGCTGTTGATACAATGCACGATGTTGCCTGCCTCACCCTTCCGGAAGGGATGATAACTAATAGTAATTACTGCTGCGAAATGTCTGATGTTCTGCCCCGCCTCGGCGACACCTTATTTTACATTGGTAATCCGACTTTCTCGTTTTGCTTGAAAAGTGGTGTTTTCTCGGCGATGAGAGGAGTTGAAGAAATAGAACATTGTCATCAAGAAGGTGCCCTATTTGATTCGCGTGCACTTTCTGGTGATAAGTTGATTGAAATTGATTCAGAGGGGGCAGCAGATGGGGT